>OMKK01043639.1:0-15421 GCA_900302305.1 Polymixia japonica | reverse complement strand
CTTTTTAAATGATTCAACAATATTGCTTTAACCTAAGGTCTATTTGTGCTATTAAAATTATTCACTTAGCTTAGTTGTGTCAGGCAATCAATCATAGAATACTTGAAAAGATTTTCAAATAAGTGACATTACCCAAGTCTGGTGTCAGTTTTCAGTTGGAGGCGGAGTCTTGTGTGTTTTCTAGCAGTGATCAAAAGGTACCAGCAGGCTCCATAAAGTATGCCTACCGTGCACTATAGCCTGAGGTGAGCAGAACACCTGCTTTGGCTTTAACATCCACCATAACCGCTGTTAATGGCAATTTGGGACAGTTGAAATACACAGTGAACATGTCTGGTGTTTCAAAGAGAAAAAAATAAAATAAAGCTGTTAATGTCTGTGTGTAAAGTTTTACAAGACACTTTTAAGATAAACATTCATTTCTGATTAAGTACTGTACATTATTGTGTGTTGGTAAAACTGGCTTCAGTGGGGTTAGTGCTGGCCAGCGCTCTTGTACAGAACATTCAACATTGGGATCAATTCCATGGCAACCCTCTCTCATATGTCTTATTTTCGTTGTAAATAGCACTGTAGATAGTACCGTGTGGTTGTTATCATATAAACTGTGTTATAATCTGTAAATAGTATAAAGATAGTATAAAAGTCGGTTACACAATCTAGTTGTGTCCTTGTTTGCTCCGTTTCAAGGTCACGGTGATCATCTTAGATTTAAGCGAACACTACAATTTATGAATTAGGATACTCTATCTTTTTATTTGTTTATTTGTTGTTGTTTCACTTTTTTCCATAATGTGCATCCTGAAAGTGTTTTTGATACAATAGCCATCTGTTTACCAATCACCCAGCTGGCAAGCAAGAAAAAAATAAAACATTTTGTATGATACGACCTCCTGTATATTTAATTAAAATATTTTACTATCTACACATGTTCCCTTGTTGTGCTCTTTGGTTTAGCCACAGATGAATGGCTGAAAACTTAAACTCTGCCATTGTATTTATTCAGTGTTTGAAGTACAATAATTTGATTTTAAATTATACTATATATAGAGAAAACAATTATTTGACTGTAGCTTTAAAGGTGCTATCAGTAAGACCAAGTGTTGATGAGGTGAACTACAATAACAAACCAAAACAAGAAGCAGGGTGTTCCTGCTTGTACAGGCTGAGGGGAGGAGCTACGTGTTGATGGACAGGCTGAGGGGAGGAGCTACGTGTTGATGGACAGGCTGAGAGGAGGATCTGTTTGACGGGCCGTCAAAAGCTAAACAAAGACCAGGAAGTAGAGGGAAACAGCACCACTGAGGCACAATCACAACAGAGAGAGAGGAGAAGCTTTCAGACCATCACCGTTATACTATATCTTACGATACAATATGGAAATTTGACTTTTTATTTTAACATATCACAGATAGCACCTGTAATCTAAATATTTAACTTCTGAAAACACCTCACATCCCAGTACATGTAATGTTCTTTTTCCCCAAGGAAATGCAGCGTGAATGGGGCTTTATTATTGTAATTCCATTATCTGGCTATGAGATTGTACCATGCCTTAATCTTCACAACAGGCCACTTCTGGGCTGAAAGCCAGAGAAGCCTCTCTAGTATTAGCTGCAGTAGAAAATCTGCCAGTGCATGTATCTCTACGGGGTGCGTGCTGGGCTGCAATAACAGCTGTACTTTGACTTTTATTGCCACCCCCTGGTAAACCTTTACCATGAAAAATATTCAGTAATACTGAGTAGCTCAGCAAAAATAAAGCAAGCTCACCAAGGTAGAATGTAGGGCGTTTTATTGCAGATCAGCAAAAACAAATAGAAAGTACAGTGAGATTCTAAGATAAAAGTGAATGGAAGACAAGAAAGACATTGCACTTGTTGAGAAACTAAAATAACTACAGTATGTATATTACATGTACCTGTAAATTTGTTACTCTGCACGGTTAATGTACAAACATTTGCTAGTGCATAAACGTACTGGCATTAAAAGTCTAAAGAATCGATATGCTTCAAAAATGACATAGAAAGTACATTAAGACTTAAGTATTTAGCTACAACAGAATTACAACTCATTTTTAATTAAAAACACAAACTACAAATAAATCTGTTATTGCAGTCATGCATATTCTAATATTAAATAGCATACAAAATATATATATATAAAAATGAGATGTGGTAAATTGATATAAAATTGGCTCAAACTAGAGTAGTAGTAGTATTGTGCATCAGTTCGATCATTGTTCCTTCTGTGCCATGTTTAGAGATGACCTTCATGATAGTCCATCCAATAGTGGTTACATTACAATAGTTTTAACTAGGGCTAGTCAAGACGTCGATACAAGACACAAACATAATTTTCACCAGATCATTGGGACTGACAATCATGATTAATAATCGTCATCGAAGCAGCTAGCAACATATTTGAGATTAGCACATTTAGCCTTTGCAGCTAGCTGTGACCACTGTCAATTAGTAAAGCTTGCATTGCAACTGCTGCTAAGATGATGTTGATCCAACAAGGCGCCATTACCCCAATAGTTTCCATTGTCAACATCACCATAATGGCTACTGAAGGAACTGATCTAGACATAGTGTATTAGTAATATACACAAGTCTACAAAACATTGGGAACACGTTGGTAATATTGAGCTGCATCCTCTATTGTACAATCTTTAATCTGTCTCCTCGTAGACCTAACCCTCATGATTAAATTGGATTCGGTAGAAATAAATTTATATAAAAAAAGATTGCAGCTTCACCTGTCCAAACTATTTTAAAGAGCGAGCAGGTGGTCCTAATGTTTTGTACACTCGGTGTAATTAGGCCACTCTGAGACATCTTCCTAAGAGATAGTAAGTGGTTGAAATATCTAGTGATTAGCGGTATTACTGATATGTCCATTACCAGGACATTCATTATTTGGGCTACTCAGAAGATCTCATATTCAGTCATTCAATCATGTTAATAGCATTTATGGACTGCAGTGTTACTAGATTACTGTGTACCCACCCAAGGTCACTGTTATTAAATGGACACAAGTCATATTAGAGCTTAGTCCTGCAATCATGTTCATTAAAATGAGCTGTTGAGTGGTCATGAATGAGTCACACTAAATGGAACGAGTCAATAGTTTCAAAAGGAGTGACTCGTGTAAAGACAGCCTGTAGATCAAGTCAAATTTGAGTGCTTTTGCCAAGGCTCTTACGCCCACGTCCGTGTGGCAGAGATGAGATATAAGCCTTTTCTTCTTAGTGGGCTTGATGATAGTGGTTCTCAAAGCGAATGCACTTCCCTCCAATGATTTATGGACTAGCTGCTCGTGAAGAAGTTCTGTAAGTGGGGACAACAAGTCCATGGAAAACCTTGAAATGAAGAGTAACTGTTAGCGAAAGTATTTGTATTAGTGGTCAGGCGTTAAATCTAGAGACCCGAGTGTCACACAAGGTCTAGATCACCAGGCTTTGGGGTTGATCTTATCTCTGAAGGACTTCCTCAGTTTGCTCCTGGGGGCAGGGACTGGACCAAAACCAAGACTGGATTTAAAGTTCCCGGGTTGTGCTGCAGCCTCGGGGGCCTGGGTGTGGTGGTTCTGGTACTCCAGCTCCTGGAGAGGGGGGTGGACATGACCTTGCGGTTGTACGTCGACGTGCCCAAGTGGGGCATTTTTTCGGCTAAGGGCCCCCGCTCCTCCGGTGTTGTTCCTCTGAAGCTGCTGGATAATGGCAGAGAATTTGGCGTCCAAAGATGGCCTGCCGGTTTTGGACTTCGTGGCCGGACGGGAAGAGCAAGCGCCGGTGTTCTCCTTCTCGTGGTATGAGAGAGGAGGAGGATGGAGAGGGGCGGGAAGGGGAGGTCTGGTTGGACGGGTGGGAGGGGCATATGGCTGTCTGTCAGAGGGAGGGGGAGGGGCACGGCGCTTCTTGTTGCTGTTGGATACGGAGCTTGTGTTAGGGTTTGGGCTAGAACATGGAGTGGAGCATTTGCTTGGTGACAGAACACTCTTTTGGACCACCATTGGATGGGAGCCATCAAACAGAGTAGACCAATTAGGTGCCTCCTTCACCTCTTCCTGACCAATGAGAAAGCGTCCGTCTGTCTCTTCAATCTTGCTGTGGATGATGTCTGTAATGCTCTCAAACTTGCCAGGAGAATTTATACCTGAGAATAAAAACAAACAAAACAAACAAATAAATTAATGAGGTCAGAAAAACACAACTTGTAGCCAGCCATTTACATATAAACCAATAAAACAAATGTAATAACAACCAAGATAAGGTGAATGTAAACTATATTTCAATTTCAAAACAATTATTTTAATTTGCTTATATTTAGTAGACTAATTTGTACACTTCAAGTAGAAGTAGCATGGATGTTTGAGATGTATTATTAAAATACAATAAATTACTCATCCAAAATGTATTCAGATACCCAGAAAATGTACCAATTTGCATATGAAAGGCTTTTAATTCTATGCAACAACAATTGGACCTATTACAGTTAACTACAGTTAATAAAATATATCTCTTACCCCCGTATTTCAGATATTTGAGCTTTGGATAAACAACTTAACGGCCAGTTAGCTAACAGCTACTATTTCTGTAGCAATCCACTCATTTGAGGTACTCTACTCACTGAGGTCATTGTAAACAGAGTCGGCCTGCTTAGTGAGGAAGAGTGGTGGTTTCCGTGGTGATACAACCTCGATCCTCATTAGCTGGTCACAGCAGTGCAGCCATTGACCTGGTGGTCGTGCACAAAAACAGACGAGAGAGAAATACAGATAAAGCTTCTCGAATCTTCTCTCGCTAACAGAAGTTTATGAAGACTTATGAGATATGCGCGCGCACACACACACACACACGCACACACTTTGTTTTCACAGTAACATATACACACACAAGGATATAACCCTGCAATACATATTCTTCAAAAACACACATCAGCCAGGCATCATATTTTGTCAAACACACATTGCGAACACTCACTCTGGTCATAGAAGTGTTGGTGGAAGGCATCCAGCCAGTCGTCCAGCTCGTCCCTGGTGTCTGCGGTGAAGATAATGGTCTGAGCTCCTCCTGATGAAGGGTTGATGACGGACAGGCTGTTGGACCTTCTGCCCGCTGGGTCCTTCTCCGTCATACGGATACGCGTGTCCTGCACACATAACACAAATGATGTAAAACCTGAGAACGAGCGCGAGCCAACTTAAGCACTTGATCTTGTACACTGCTGAGAAGTGAGAGGTTTAAACTTTAAAGAGAAGGGTTTAAGAATCCGATTCTTTCTCTCTGTGGAACACGGCATAAAATTAAGTCTGCGTAAATCCTTTTCTGTTGTTTAGACTTTTTGATTTTCCACCTTAGCAAACTTTCAAGCTTTCTCTAAGCTTTGTGAAATTAGTGAAAGCTCTAAACTACATTTTTGTTAATACGTGTCCTGCAGAAATAACACAAATAACTCGAAACGTGAACATAAGCTTTATAGTATTCCAACTCTACGGTTGAGCTTTTGACGGGAAAGTATTAAAAGTTTGTGATTATTAGTTTGTATTGAAAGTTTGTATTGAAAGCACACTGCTGATACCAGAACCAAAACTGAGACACTGAAGCCCAGTAAGAGGTAAAAGATTTAAACTGCATTTCAATGAGAAGACTTCAGATTTTCTGGCTCTCCTGTAAGGTTATTGAAAACTCCCAACTCAACTTTTGTGGTTTTATTAAATGTAATAAAAGACGTTATACTATTTGTCTTGTATGATGGATGTTATGATTAAATAATATGGGGTGTGTTTTATTACTGTGGTGATATGGTGAGACATTTTAAAGTGCAAGTCATTTCCCAACAAGGAACTCAATAGAATAATCTCAGCATGAAATTGGAGCATGAAACACGATGATTTGAATCATCAGTTAAATATAAGTAAGTAAGTAAGATTTTACTTATATAGCACCTTTTAAAACAAGGTTACAATGTGCTTCGCAAGATACAGAAATACAAAATATAATACAGAAAAATAAACAACATACATACACAGCAACATACAAAATAATAAATTACAGCCCCTTTACAGGGAAGGCAAGTCGGTAGAAATGGGTTTTGAGAAGCTTTTTGAAGCTGTTTATAAATAACAGATATGATGCGAGTGGCCTAGAGGTAGAATATGGATGCATAAGTTTGAAGTATGAAGAGGCGAGACCATGTAGGGTCTTGTATGTGATAAGTACCGTCTTGAAATCTATCCTGTACTTTACGGGGAGCCGGTGAAGGGATGTGAGGATTGGTGTGATGTGGGATCTACGGTTGGTTTTGGTTTAGCAGCCTGGCTGCAGCGTTTTGCACGAGTTGCAGGAGGGACAGGGCTGCTTGGCTCAGACAGGAGAAAAGAGCATAGCAGTAGTCTAGGCGTGAAAAAATGAACGGATTAGTAATTCTAGATCTCTGGTTGATAGCATTGATTTGACTTTTGTGATGTTCTTGACTGATTTGTTTTTGTGATGTGGCATTCTTCAGCTTTAAACTGGCAATCTCGAAGATCTCCGAAGATTTTCATTTAAATAAATGTCTTAAGTCATTATCTATCGCTGAATGAGGTAACACAATGGCCCACTGATGAAAGTCCTTGCATTTGCAGTATTATGAGTGTTAAGAACCGGGTGTCTGTGGCGACTTCCCCGTCACGCATTCAAATTAGCGTTAGTGACACGTTTTCCCTTTGAATTGAGGTCCAATTACACACCTGCAATTACTGCTTTTTGCCACAGGTGCCGCCAAAGACAACGAAACGGGATATGTTCGAGGTTGCCACTTTAACAAAAAGTTTAATATCTTCTTTCACCTTATTGATGGGTATGTTCAGGGTAGGCTCCACTTTGGCAGCGATTTCTTCTGGGGTGAAGTAGCAGGACAAAAAGGCGCCACTCAGCACACAGTACAGACTACAGCAACGGTACACCCCCTCCACACTTTGCTGAAAATGCAAACGCCAGAAGACACAGTAATCAATGTGATAGAAGATGCTTAAACACTGAGCCAGACCATTGATTCATTTTAGTATAGAGAATATCTATAGTGAATGTGTATTAGGATTCAGCACATAATTTCAGTTTAAGTGTCATAAAAAAAAATCACAGATTCAAAATGCATTCCATACTTTAGTTTATGAACATTGCTTGAGAAATGAGGCCCAGTGTATATGTAACCACACACGGAACCACTAAAACATAACAGTTATCATTGTAGATTTCAGAACTTTAGCCATTTCTTATGCAAGTTGAATTTGTGGTGAATTAGTTAAAAGGTATAATGAGTAGGATTTGTCAGTTGCGGTTTGTACACACAACATTCAAAGTTGGCCCCTCCTCCCCGGCTCAACGGCACCAGAGGCACCCACTAACCAAAGGTTGACGCCCAGAAACGTCCTGAACACAGCAAAATAGGAAAATACAGGCGGAGGGAAGGGCCTCTACAGATACAGACACCTCCACACGCCTCTAGTGGGTCATAAGTGATGATTGAGAGGGGTTATTTTTGTACGAGTCTATACATTGTTTTTTTTTTGGAAAATCCTACTCATTATACATGTAAACTAAAAACCAGCTGTAGGGCTTGCTAACGCTGACAGCAATCAGCTTACCTGCTGGCTCAGGTAGCCAGACATCATGTGTTGTGTCATACAGATAGGCTGGGCCACCAATCGGCAGCAGAGATTCCCGTAGAGCGGCAGCCATGAGGACCACTCAGCTGTGAAGGTCGATAGTGTCAGTAAAATGCTGATATATGTATCGAGAGCCACGTCCAATCTTTTGTAGAACAGGTAATACTACCCAATCAAGCACCTTTCTATGGTACAACAAGACTAGCTCAAAACCTAGTATATGGCTGGACGGTGGCCAAAAGCCTTGTTGCTAGAGGGCTTTTAATTTGAAATGGGTACATCGGCCAATGGGGAAACTCCAACACCTGGCCGACCAATGGTGTAACTTCATCACTCAGTCAGTCAGTGATGGACAGACATTCACGTTTATAGGACTGGCCCTGTTGTTGCGGTCCAGCCAAAAAGGTGCTAAACATTACTAGATAAATGCACAGGATAGAACTGGCATTGCGTAAGTGCCTGGCATTTAGCTTCAGTGATTATATTTGGTCCACACAATACTAGTCGTACAATAATAAACATTTTCATATCTTTCATATCTATGTTGGATCTCCCTTACTACAGCTGAATGACAAACTAGTTGAACATTGTCCTCCTTATCCTGATTTTATTACTCAAACACAGGAAGAGAAGTTGGCTCCATCAAAGTCATCTTTGTTTGATTCAAACCTCAGTCTTAACATTGTGACAATATTATATTCCTAATCCAGTATTGAATGAAATCATGAGCTAACCGTAATACCTTTACATCTCTAGATATTACATTTCTGTGCCTTTCTACTTCCTACCGTCTTGGAGGACTATGAGAGAGTGCGACTGGAAGCTGCCTTCCGCCTCAGACAGACACAGCGTGGTGTATGCCAGCAAGCTGTACCTGGCTCCCCTGGGACAAGGACACACAGAGACACACAGAGACAGAGAGACACACACACAGAAACACACACACAGCAAGACAGAGAGACACACACACACACACACACAGAGACACACACACACACAGTTTCAATGCGATCTGTTTGCAAACTGTTCTTGAGCCCCCAGCTACATTTGTTCCAGTAATAAGTCATAATCAAGTTTGTTCCGAACTGTGAAAGTATCTAATGGGGTAAAAAGAGCCAGTAAAATGTTTTACAGGAAACCAGTCTACATACGAGGGAATTGGATTTGACTGAAGAAAAGTGTCAGGGTCTGGACTGTCCAGCAGAGGGCAGATTTTCTTCCCAGCAGTCTTTCCAAAGGAGTTGCGCAGCTTCTTGGCCAGTTTCTTTGGTGTGTTGACCATCGTGGTCTCTTCCTCCAGAGCACAGCTCCACAGCTCCACCCTCAGCTCAAACTGGGGTACTGCCTCATTGCTGAGTGTGGAGACAGAAACATGAATTACAGCTCATAATAATATCTAAGCAAAATAAAAACTGAAAGAAAACGCAAATTATCCCACCCATAAAATAGACGAGGTTGTAGCCAAAAATCAAATTCAAATTCAATCACTCAAATACAAATTCCGGTCAGAATAAACAAAATACAAGGAGGTCAATCTGTTGTGCGTTTAAATAAATTCTATAATACATATTTCATGTACAATAAATACTTACAACACGGTGACTCCCTCGAAGCAGATGTCAGTGGCTGATCTGTCCACCACCACCATCGTGGTGTCAAACACCTCGGAGCCAATCCGCATCAGACAGAACACTGCCACTCGACGAGAGCCTAACAAACAGGGAACTTATCTACAGGCCAATACAGCATGTAGTTACCATGTCACTAGGGCTGGGCGATATCACTATATTTTTGGAGCCAATGGCGATATTCTATACGAGACGATATTTTTTCTATACCACATATCCACATAATATCTTGCGTACATGTTTGGATCAATAAGTTACAACACAAGTTGCAAGTGGGCGGAGTCGTGGCATGCAGGGAACTGGGGCAAAGGGGAGGAAGGAAGAGGATGTTTAAGAGCAATGGTGTTGTAAAATTATATTAAAAAACACTAGTCTCAATTATTTTGATATCGATATTTACGTTTTCATATAATCATTAAACTATATTAGGATTTATCAGAAAATCGGATATATTGCCCAGCCCTACATGTAACATGAAGAGAAAAGCAAAACGTCAGTTGATGTAAGAAGAGACACTTACTCCCTCTGTTGTTAAAGTGGTCTGAATCCTTCCACATCAATGGAATACGCAGCCCTACAAAAGCAAAAGAGTCTATTAATAAAACAACACTGTCAAGTAACAATAATTGAGGTGTTCATTTTCAAAACGTTACATATATTCCTTTTCAGAAAAATAAATAAATAAAATAAAAAACATTCTTGAAGTTCAGCATTAAATATATCTAAAATAGAGAGGGTCCAGTCTTTAAAAGTGTTGTCATTTTTGTCACCCAAGGACTTAGGTCACCTACGTATTTGTCTTTATTTTGTGCTTTTAATCATTTTGTAAGATCAGGTTTCACTTTCTTTTCTACAAAATCTGTACTGAAATGACTGTGGAGTGAGAACAATCTTACCAGAAATCGCAACTTTTCCTGTACAGGGCACACGGTCATCTGAAACTGAATCTGAAAGTCTGAAAGAAATGTTTATATTTGCCCTCAGAATGAACCTTTTCATCTCTATCAAACATCCACATCATTGCAACAAAGACAGCACTTCAGAAAGCTCCCAGGCAACTTCACACATTCCTTCTCTCCAAATAATGCCCTCGCTTACACATTGCTACATGTCTTCCTTTTGAATAATATATACTTTTTCGGGACCATAATTTCCACATTGGATTTGGCTCTTTGGTCAGTGTTCAATACAATGTATGTTGATAGTGGAAGGACATTATGATTGTCAGCTAGGTCATTACTATATAGGCAAAGAGAATTATTCACAAACAAACAACACTAACAAAAAGAAAATATGCTAGAGGGTCTATAATTATATAAAAGTATAGTCATACTGTATATGTATCAGCACTGAAAATTTCAAACATTTTCAAGCCCTAGAAACGATCAAATTTTCCATACTTTCATACAGACACTCCATACCCGTGTAGGAACCTTGTAACCACCATTCAATCACATTCCCATGATCCTTTGCCTTACCTCCTGCCTGCTCCAATCATATCCTGTTCCTCCTTCTTCTTCTGGAGCTGTGTGAGGTAAGACTTGATCCTGGTGTTGCAGGTCAGCAGGTTCTTGGAGGCGTTGAGAACCTGTTCTCTCTTACTGCAGGCCAGCAGAAGTTTGTAGGCCCCATCACGCATACGCATCTCAAAGTTCAGCTTCTCCTGGAGGTTAGTGTCCTTTTGGTGAGACAATACATAACACAGATCGGAGAGAGTTTAAAATAATCAGATCTATCCATTAAAAAAAAAAAGGAAAATAAATAACTAAAGATTATTTACAGAATCGACACATAGGTAAACAAGTGCAGAGAGGTGACTTGCTACAATGTTGTGAAACGTGTCATCTGGTCTGACAACATGCCGTGATACAGATGGGAGGAGATGGCACAGCAAGTGAAAACATGTTAGTATTTTGGATGATTTGTGGTGGAATTAGGGTGAAGTTGCCTTTGAATGTTGTTCTTGGTCATACAATTTCCCCTCTACTATTTGCCTTGAAGCAGAAAAGCCCATTTTTAGTCCTCAAGAGCAACCTTTTACAGTGGCGAAAGAGGGGGTGTGTCTGATAATCCCTGTGTTAAGCAGAAATGAAGTAAAAGACGCTGCTGGCGTTAGACAAACCATGACAGAGCGCATTGACAATGCATTGATCAAGTGGTTTCATAATGATCAACATAACAAAGACAACGGAGACCCCAGATAAACATCACATGATTTCATACGGACCCTGTACACTTTGGATGGCGATGCAAGATGAAATGTTTGAATGCTGTGACAGACATGTGACCATAACTGAACTAAATTCTAAAATGATCATTCTAGTGTACATATAGTTACATCATTTGTGGCCTGGACAGAGTATGACGATGTTTGATATTCCCTTGGCTAAAGTCAAGCCATAATGATGTCTATAAACAAATTTGCTACTGCCTTATTGTATTACACTAATGTTGTCCCTTTCTACTCTCACAGTGAACTCAAAGCAACTGTTGAATCCAGACGTCCAACAGGCTCTGAATAGTCTTAAGTCAGAGGTTATGAAATTTTGTTTATGGGATACAAACATCATCATTCTCCATAATGACCTATTCACTCTAGCTACCTGCAGTTTCTTAGAAATCTGTCGTATGTACAACAAATTCATATCCTCTACTATCTGAAGCGTGTCATTCAGAAGACTTGGACATCTTTTCATGCTCCTGGCCTGCAAGAAGATTCGTTTTAGTGCTGTTAGAGCAAAGAGTAAAATTATTTGGACATGCAAAGCAACAGTGCTGAGACTCTACGGTTCTGATTTCATGACTATTACATGGGAACTGAATAGAGGGGTAACTCCCATATCAGATTGTGGGCCTAGCATTGTCCAAGGGATTGAAAGGGGATATGAGAGAGAGGTTACAAAGTCCTATTCATTATTATCGAATTATCAGAGCAGGCCTACATATTGCTATTATTAAGAGTTAATTAAATTTAAAATAACAATGCAGTTGTTACTGTTAGAATTAGCAGTGGTGTTATAGCAATGGTGAAAAGCACAATATTATGACTGCACTTTGCACCCCTCAGCATAACCGTCGATGAACCAGCGTTGACAGCAAATCGCACACCGCACCTGTAAATCTTTGCCTACCTGTTTTTGCAAAAATATGGTGCTCTGGCGTATTTTTTTTCTTTTGATTTCCATAGCTAAAGCGGAACACTCCGACACTGTGGATCTAGAAGAACTGGCATCTCGCCTAGAAGTTTGAACCTCCCGCGGATCGTCCATGTTCGTCAGGAGTGAAACTCACATCCCAGTTACAACGCCTCTTCTGCCAGCGAGGCTGTTTGATTAGGTTCCCCTTGTCTAGAGGAGGCGGGGTTTGTAACACACGGAGATATGAATTGCTCTTGAAGCAGTTATACCCCCGCCCGTCTAACTCTCCTATTGAAGGAAACCAAGTGCGTCCACGCTGACGGGGCGCTTCACAATGCCAAACAAAACAGGATTGTACCATTTTGAAATTTGAATTTTTAAATGGTGAACCTATTCTGGAGAGATTTTTTTTTTCCTCGTTAGAGAATGTTTGTTTCAAAAACACCTGCAATTATAAAGTCAAACATGAGCGACACATGAAATACTATTTAAATATCGTTTTGTGTAAAACACGTTTTAACTTTGTCTATCTAGGTAGTCTAAACCATTCGTCTATTATGGATGCAAACGGATGCGCGTTTGGGCTGATGCGCCGTTTAGGAATTCATCTTTAGGGATGGGCCGGCTTCAATTTTATTCTTCTTTTCATTTCTATAATTCAAATGTAGTGTGCCATTACAGTTAGATACTCTGAATTAAAGTGTATATAATATGGGTCTAAAGCCTTACATTTAAATAAACGTAACATTATCAACATATTTAGGCAAAATAATGTTACAAATAAAATACACATTTATATGTTGGCCAGTCGCCTCTATTGCAACATCTCGTTTAATGTAACGTTTCTACAGTTAATCCGTTTCCATGCATCTTCTTTCAGTTGGGCTGCGCATATATCAACCAGGTTTTCACAATGCGCTCATCTAATATAATGCCCTTTGCTAAAGGCTGCGCAGCCCCGCGGATAGAAAAGACACTGGAACGTGACCAGTGAGTCCAGGAAACCCGCCCACCGGGACTGAGCTTCTGGTCGAGTTGGAAGTGTAGACGCAGGCGCTCAGGATGCGAGTCTATTCTCCGCTATTTGCAAGGAATAGTGTTATTGCTGAGCAACTGAGGGAGTGAGGGCCGACGCGCACACAGACTGAGCTTTAGGGGCTGGGCTGGGCACCCACACAGAGCACAGTGCCGTTGGATATAGGCTAGAGGGGAACCTTAGCTTCAATAACAAGAGAAGAGCAAAGAAAGGGTAAGTGAGAAATGCATGTTGACTAAAATGTCCACAGGAAAATGTGTTGACCTAGGATTTAGCCTGCCGTTACACATCCACACTAAGTTTACAGTCAATGGGAAATAAATAGATTAGGTTTTCTTCTTTTAAGCTCCCCATCTATTGATTTTACTTCATGCCATTAACATTTTTCAGATATATTTCTTGTATCAAAAACATGACCCCCAAAGTATGGAATGAGATGTATAGGATTTAGTAGGCTTGCGAAGATGTGTATATTCATAATGCATATAGAGGATAAACAGACTGGACTGCTACCCTACACCCCACTGGCTATAGACACACTATTGTCAGTAGCAGCATGACTGGCCTACTCCACCTTTGTAAAAAAAGAAGAACCTTGCCACTTTGTTACCTCATGTTTAAATACCGGCTACATTTCCCACTAACTGAAGGTTACTATTATCGTCCTTTTATCGATCTGGTGTTTTTCATTAGTAACTATGTAGCCACATTGACGCTATGAAGACAGGATGCACATCAAGAGAAGCCGGTCACAGAATGCTTTGTGCTTATCTTGTTGGAAACATTGTAGCCTTTGGGTGCCCTTCGATCGCCTGAGTCTATTTGTGTTGTCTGGAGGCTATGCGAGAAGCGTTTCGCTCTATCGTGATTGTAATGTGATGTTTCCTCCGATGCTAGACCTCCTTACTCTGCGTGGGGGGCTTTGTTTTCGTGGGCCAGATGGAGCTGGCCTACATTGCATCCGTTCTCTTTGTGTTGAGTTGAATTTTTTGCTATCATCAGCACATAAAATCTCAAACTTTGAAAAGTATACCAAACACGTGCTTTTAAATGCGTTTCGGTATTTACGTCTCTGTGTCAGCGTGTCTCACTGTCACCACAAATATCTTATTGCGATGATCTTACTTGCACGCTTCTCATAAATGAAGGATAGATTATGGCCTATGTAGAAATCAGATTTGCGTGCATTAGGCTGTGTGATTGATTTATTCTAATGGCCATGTCATATATTGTTATGAACTTATTTCACATGTTACAAGATGCATGAAAAGAAATTATAGAAAATGCCCATCCAAGTTGCAAGGCTGTGTTCAAAACATTAAGATCAGCGATTTCCAGTCTTTCCAGTGACCCAAATGCATTTTGTAAAATAATGCATATTACATCTGTCTTGTTCATTGGACATATTGTCATCTAAAGGAATAGAATTGGACCCATTTCTGGGGTTAAGTCTATAACACAGTGAGCTGTTCAAATATATAGTGTAGGACTATTGGTTTCTTGGAGAGCAGTAAGCTACACAGTTTTCTGTTGGTCTGCTCCTCCCTCAGCTGTAAGAATTCAAAAGTTTTGGGCTTGAGCCATAGAATGCGCAGATAATATCATCCAGTATCCAGTCCTCCTTTCCTTTCCTTTCCTTTCCTTTCCTTTCCTTTCCTTTCCTTTCCTTTCCTTTCCTTTCCTTTCCTTTCTTTCTCCCTCTCTCCCTCTCTCTCTCTCTCTCTCTCTCTCTCTCTCACTTTCTTCCTCTCTCTCTCTTTCTCTCTTTATCTTTCTCTTTCTTTATATATCTCTTTCTTTCTTTCTTTCTCTCTCTCTCTCCCCCTCTCTCTCTCTCTCTCTCTCTCTCGCTGTTTGAGCTATCAGGTCTGTTCAGTTGTTGCTGTAATGAATGCTGTCATTGGGTAATAGTTATTTGTGTTGTTCATCAGTGCCACCTGCCCTGTCTTGTCTTGTCTTGTCTT
>OMKK01043626.1:0-30003 GCA_900302305.1 Polymixia japonica | reverse complement strand
GACTGGCAGCATTAAAAGATAGCACATACACCTGGTATGTCAGTAAAGTAGTTGGACGGACAGATGGGGGGAGGTAGAGGGAGGAGGAGAGGAGGAGGAGGAGAGGAGAGGCTGGTCTGCTGCCATCACACCATCTGGGCTAGACCACACAAGAGACTTCTCTCTCTCTATCTCTCTCTCTCTGTCTCTCTCTCTCTGTCTCTCTCTCTTCCTCTCTCTGTCCATCTTAGACAGAAGAATAGCTCACGTCCTGAACACAACTAGAGGTAACTAGCCACACGCATGCCTGCATTCTGGTACCGACTGTATGCTTTATGTTTTAATGCCAGAATGATAACAAGGACTATTGTTGTAACTGTAATGATAGAGATGCATGCTGTAATGATAAAGTGCTTGTTTTGCATTTAATTGAAATTTCTAGTCATGAATCATTCTCAACGGTACGCTGAGGCTGTTCTGTGTGCGTCTGTAAAACATGTCTACATTCTGTTATAGCAAACACGCCTTCACAGAGTTTCGCTACTCTGCACAACGGCAAACTAGATTAAAACGCTCCCCGTCGTTTTAAAAAAAGAAAATGCAGCAGCAGCAGTTCCTTAGGGGGCAGCCTGTCCCGGTCTCGTTTTAACCCCCCTCCGCCTCTCCGGGCAGGGAACGTCGTCTTTGTCTGGAGGATGGGGTGGGGGGTGCTGCTTCTTCAAGGGCATTCCTGCATCAAGGTCACGTGCAGACAAGGCCACCGACAAAAGGGAACTGCCAGTCCTGCTTGGTTGAGTCACGCGCTGTTCCGTCCTGTGTAGGACGTGTCCCTCTGTCAGGCATCGCAGCTGTTTGTGTGTTACGTTCCTGCCCCTTCTGACTTTCATTATACGGTTATATTCAAGTAATGTAATGAGGGATGGATGAGTCGACCAGAGAGAAGGGTTTGCTCTCGGGTCACTTGTTTTCTCTGTAAATGTACAACATACGCAACACATTTGCACTGTTCTTAAAACAAGTGAAAAACAATCTGTAAATGAGATCATCCTGGAAGGGGTTTCCTCCATCGCACGCCTTCCCAAGAAAACAAAGGGTTTTTTACTGGGAGTTTTTTCTTGTCCGATGGAGGGTTAAGGTCAGGGGGTGTCGTTTAATTCTTTGTGATCGTGGGCTTTGAGACTGTAATGTGATTAAGGGCTATATAAATAAACTTGACTTGAATTGAATAGAGTTAAACTAGAGTTTCAAGAATTAAAGTCTTAAAGCAAGCAGCGTTATCCTTAAGCAAGTAAACCAGACTGCTTCAACTCAAAATATTATAACTTGTTATATTATACTTATATTATGTATATTATGTATCGGAATGATTATATAAACAAATGTGTTTGTTTTAAGTGAAAATAGGATTCTAAGACTTGATATTTTTTACAGTGCAGTCTCCTCAGAGGAGTTAGACCACCCGCTGCATGTTGACCTGCTTTCCGACCAGGGCATGGACTGGAAATCCCTCCAACATTTATAACTTCAGGTCTTTAATCCAGTTCAGGCAGTTGGGCTGCATGCAAGTGATTGAAACTAGAAAAAAAATAAGAGACATTTATGATTTCTCTAACCAGAAGAGTTGAAATTAGGCTAATCTGGGCCTGGCCTGGCCTGGCCTGGCTAATGGCCATCACAGGTGCCATACATTATTATGTAAAGTGGCAGATTAGCCTAGCTGGCATGGGTTTCTGGTACTGGGGAAAGGCATATTAAAGATATAATTTATACTGTATGAATATGTTCTGTTGAGGAAATATTGTACGCCTTACTGGAGCAGTACTGAAGATCATCTGAGTTGTACAGACATGGTACTCCCTACGTTAGCCTTGGGAACACAGCTGTGCTCTCCAGCTGAAACATTTAGGAACGCCACATTTAATAGTCAACATGAATCTGAATAGTTTTGATGGGGAATTACTCAGCGTATCTTTCTGAAATAAAGTAAAGTGTAGTGAGATTTAAATCTTTATAGGGACACGAGGCAGATATTGTAGAGCGCCTACCTTAGATTTTCTTTAAGGGTTAGTAGAGACACCTTGTGGATGAATAGCTGTACTGCGTCGTCTGTCACAGGTTCAAACCCTGCAACAAACATATCAGGCAAGGCACCAAAGCCCTGCCTGCTCACCTGCTGGAAGTTGCTCCAAATAAGGAGAGTCTGCTAAATGTACATTTCAGTTTAGATTGTGCTGGAATCAAACACTGATTCAACGTTACATCACACTTTGGTTGTTCTGATCTGAGTCCTGTCTGTCTCTGATTCTGCAGAATAACTATCTGGTGTTCATGGCAGAGCTGTTCTGGTGGTTTGAGGTGGTCAAGCCGTCTTTTGTCAAACCAAGAACTCTGGACATCGAAAACATAGGTAAGGTCTTCGTCTGACCTGTCTTCCTGTGGTAGTAGAGCTGATTAGGGTTGAGTAGTACTAACAGTAGTAGTATTTGTAGTAGCATTAGAACTAGTGGTAACTATTTCCTTAATGTAAAATGTACTGTAAAAATGTATTGTAAAAAGTACAATATTAATATGAGTCAGACTCGTGTGAAATTGTTTGTGAAGCCACATTTGAGACTTCTCCATTGTTTGACTCCAGAGCCGTCGTCATTGTTGAAGAATATGCCAACCGTCCCCATCTCCAAGGCAACCAAGAGGAGCTTCATGGAGAGACCTCCTAGTCCCGAGAGACCCAGGTATCCTAGCGCAGATATAATCGTTTGTTTTGATGTTACGCTAACTACACCGCTGATAATTCATGTTGAGGAGGATAGACTGAACGAGGTTCCCTTGAGCAAGGGACTGTCCCGGCGGAGATGCTCATTGGCCACAGTGGCAGGCGATAGGCCGGTCCCCGGTGTGAACGTGTAGCTGTTTGAATGTGAAGCAGGACACGGTCGAGAAAATATTTGCTTGCTCAGCACAACCTTCATGTGGACGGTTAAAGAAAATATATGATATAATTATCTCATGTATAATTAATACCTCATATTTTATTCTCTCTCTCTCTCTCTCTCTCTCTCTATAGCTTGCCCCTCCGACCCCAACCTCGCAACTCAGGTACTTTCTAGTGAACTTCAACGTAAAACCACGTCGACTGATTCAGTTAGTCGTTGCCTGTATATTTTGGAAACAGAAACAGCTATGCCTCCATTTGATACTGCAGTTGTAATATTGACCAAAAATATCACAAGATGACTTTCTTCCTTAGTATCGTACAACCTGTCATTGATATAATATACTTTGTTTTTGGTCGTCATCCAGGTGAAATCAGGAGATCGACCTCAATGTCTTTTGTGGAGGGCAACATTGGAACCTGGCCCAAAGAGAAAAGGTTAGTGTTGTCTATATTTTATTATATTTATAAATGACTGTTCCTATATCTACCCATCTAAAACCTGCCAGTCCCCAACAGAACTAATGATCACATTGGAATTAATAAAAGCAAATTGTATTGTGATGTTTTCAGAACAATCTCTTCTGTCAGCTCCTCTTTTTAAAATGTGATTCTAAAACAGCAAAACTACACGTCAGGCATCTGTAGATCAAAAGGCTGATTGATTGATTGATTGATTGATTGATTGATTGTGTTGTTTGTTTTCTCAGATCTGGGCCTTATGGAGTATCTTTCGACATCCCCTTCGATAAAGAGGACTCCGCTCCCGGCCCTCCACCCTCGACCCGCGGGATGATCAGGTCTGCTAGTACCGACGATGGCTCGGGCTTCAAAGTCCACCACCTTCCCCGCGGCATGAAACGCAACCTGTCCTTCCAGCCGGTCAGCGGGCAGAGCGTTGGCATCGAGGAGGAGGGTTGCCCGGACAGCCTGGCGGGGATGGAACCGGACAGACGCCCCACAAGCCGGGTCTACCCCAACGGGCATGGAAATGGCATCCCCCCGACCCCGTCCATGGAGGAGGCCCTCCAGATCATCCACAGCCCCAGCAGGCCCCTAGCGGAGGGGATCAACAGCGGCTTCTTCCTGCACAGCCCGGACCGCCGGCCCGGCGGCCTGGAGCCCGTGTCAGAGTCGGACTCCAAAGGCGCTCTGAGCCCAACAGACACGACAGAGGTGGACACCGGCGTCCACGTGCGAACGGAGGACATGCTAGACGAGGATTCCTCGCTGAAAGACTGCTCGGTGAACATGGAGCTGGACATGGACACGCCGAGCCCCTGCCTGAGCGGTCACAGCAAATCCCCCTCGGGAGTGAAGATGACCAGCTTTGCAGAGCAGAAGATGAGGAAGCTCAGTACTCCAGCGACAGACTCAGGGAGGGGCAGCAGCACTGGGGGTGGGAGCTCCCTCAAGACCACCCCAGAGGGCTCTGAGTTGGGTCTTCCACTGTCGGTTTCCTGGGCCCCCACCCCCGAGCACAGTCCTGTCCATCAACAAACCACCCCACGCCTGGCCGCTAGAGCCCCGCCTACCCCGGTGCAACTGCCACCCAACGATCCCGCCCAGGCCATGGCGACCGAGATGGTGCAGCTGAGGATGCGATTGGAGGAGAAACGGAAAGCCATCGAAGCGCAGAAGAAGAAAGTGGAGGCTGCATTTACGAGGCATCGCCAGAGGATGGGTCGCTCGGCGTTCCTCACCGTGGTCAAGAGAAAGGGGGACGGGGCCGCCAGCGGAATGGAGGAGGAGGGAGGAAAGACGGAGGAGGAAGGCAAGGCAGGAAGTCCCACCCTCAGAAGTGGGAGGAGCAAGGCCGACACACCCGATGGGGCGGAGCAAGGCAGCGCCGTCTCCCGTTGGCTGAAGTCGCCTGGCGGAGGAGAGGAGGGCGGGCCAAGCACCGGCCAGCCCACCGAAGTCGACCTCGCCGAGTACACGCGCTCTATCGAGAAACTCAACCACTCATTGGCCTTCCTCCAGACTGAGATGCAGCGATTGGCCCAGCAACAGGAAGTGATCATGGCCATGAGGGAGCAACAGCAGGCGTGGGTCATACCCCCTCCACACACAAACCCCTCGCCGCAAAAACACAGCCGAGTCGGGGCCGTCACGCGATCTTCGGGACCGTCGTCCCCCGCCGACTCCCCTCGTTCGACCCACCGCTCTCCGACCAGCATCAAGCGCAAATCTGCCTCGTTTCATTCTCGTAACACCCGCACCCCTCGCCCCAATGAGCTCAAACTGGCCCCCTACAGTCGAGTCCTTACCGCCCCGCAGTCTGTCGACAGCATCCCCAGACTACGGAGGTTCTCTCCCTGCCAACCCTTGGCAAACTCCTTTGTTTACATGGGGGAGAAACTGGCAACTGCCAACCCCGAGATCGCAGCCCCAGACGGGGATAGGAAGCAGGAGACGGACGCACTCCTCTCCCCAGAAAGGGAAAGTATTAGTGCAGTCAACTCACCGCCCACCTCCCCTGGCGTAGAACAAAAAAACAAAAGAGAACAAACGGAGGTAGGTGCAAATGTTGAAACCCAGGAAACGGATGTTCAAGGCCAGTCTGAGATGAACAAGACGGAGAGGGGTGACCAGAGCGCAGGAGACGAGGAGTACTCGGTTACAGGTCTCAAACCTACAGTGGAGTCGTCCGTCTCGGAGGTTCTCTCCCACCCTGTGACAGAGACCTTCATAGTGACTCCCACAGAGAACCCTCCTCTGCTTGGGGCCTTGAGCCAGGCCAAGAACAATCTGATTGAGGTTCCCCTTTCGGTCCTAAACCCCCTGGAGGACCAGGCGCTGGAGGAGGTCGGGGAGGGGTATCAGAACACCGTGGAAGGTCCCGATGATGACCAGAAGATGTGCCGGGGATTCTTCTTCAAGGTAACTGATTTAGAGCAGTGGTTTCTCAACCACATTGAGGCCTAAAAGTCTGCAGGTCTTCAGTCCAACTAAACACTACACCAGCATACCTTTGGCCCTCGATGGCCCACATGGTTTAGAACGACTGTTTTAGAACATTTCAATCACCATGTTACAGACTGTAATAAAAATCAAGCTGTGATGTTTTTGTTATTTATTTAACAGCACACAGTGCACATTAATAACCATTTCTGTAAATATGCCAGTTTTAGCGACAGGGCCTAGTTTAATCTGTAGTCCCTGACAAGTATAATTTGTTGTATCATTAGATTAGATTAGATTAGATTACATAAACATTGTACCAAATCAGAAATTAACAGAAATAGAAGTAATTGTACTATAAAGCATTATTCTTAGCTCACCATAAAACACAGAAGTGCCTCCTGGTTTCACCAGGAAGGAAGGGTAGATTTGGATGCTGGCCAAATGCTTAATTTTCATCAAAACAAAAGTTAACTGTAATAACAGTGGAAACCATTATTATAAAAGTCCTCCCGCTGGAGTTACTGTTACTTAAAATGCAGTGTCCCAGTTCTATGACAAAGTCTTTATACAGTTCAACCTGTGGCGGCCATGTTTGTTTTTAAAAGGAAACGCTCCTGTTTCTAAAGTAAGATGATGAATGGCTCAGAAAATGGACCGGTTGAGGACAATGTCATCTTTCCATTTGTGTCTTTTGTAGGCTATCTTGCTAGCTACAGTCTTCGCATTTGATCTAGGTCAGGAAAACTGGGGCTGTTGTGAATAATTTAAACACAGCTGTGAGGAAGTGGGGTTAGAGAGATGTTGAATTAGACGAGATGGGGTGCTTATCGAGTGCAAGGGATGTTCACATGAAATTTTAATTTTCTTGATGAAACAGTGCAATTAGTGTTGAAATTAGCCAGCTGGTGTGCCTGAGTCAAAAATAACTGAATTATTTCCAGATTGTGATTGGTTTACTAAAGGCGTGATACATATTCAATTATCATAATAAGTGTGATACTGAATGATACGCTACAGTGAAACTATTTCAAATCCACATAAGCTTAATATGATAAAAAATGTTTGTACCTTGCTAACTTAGGAGACCAGTCAAGGTTCACTGAATTGCCTTTGTCGGAGAGAGGTGGCCTAAAATATCTTAGTATCCAGGGAGTTAGGTTTTTAAGGTCTCCCATATCACTCCATCACATGATTCAAGGCATATAAAATTAAAAATAGCACAGGTTTAGTGTCCAGACACGGTGTAGTGGTTAGGACCCCAACTTCTGGAACCATGTAAACCCCTGCAGGCCTGGGATCGAATCCTGACAAATCCTCTCTACTAGTCTATCTCGGTTTTGATCTATCTTAAAATAATCCCATATATTATAATAGATTAATTAATGGGTAATACTTTACAATAAGGGTACATCAATTAACCATTAATTAACATTAGTTAATGCAGTAATAATTGCATTTTATTTGAACATGTAGCATAAAGTCTTAATCTTTTTAAATTTGGAATGAATCATGTTGATAACAGATGGTTGTCATGGTGAATATACATGGTTAATTATGGTTTAGTTAACATGAACATCATTAGTAAATGATTAATAGACACATTAGTTAACTGTTATTAACTATTAATTATCTGTTAGTTAATGTTTACTGCATTAAGTAATATTAATTAGTGGTAATTGTTGTACCCTTATTGTAAAGTATTACCCATTAATGATTTGAATGAATGATTTTGTGTTCCGTCCTGTTTCAGGAGGATGGGAAGGGAGAGGACAACATGGCCCAGAAGAGGGCAGCACTGCTGGAGAAGAGGATGAGGAGGGAGAAGGAGAGCCAACAGAGGAAGATGCAACAGGAGGCCGAGTTGGAGCAGAAGAAGGAGGAGGCTCGGTGAGTCGACTGAGCTAGAAAAATCCATAAATCTTCCCATTTCATTTTCACAACACAGGCAGACTGAAGTCAATATTATTCCGTTATTATTTATGAGTGGTTGTCATTTGCTCATTGTGTGGCTAGCATCTTATTGATTTTGTAGTGTTTACTTGAGTCTGAAGGAGCAAATATCTATATTAAGAGTGTCACTCTAAGACAAGATTGTGACCATTTGAAAAATTATATACATGCCATGAAATTCAGATAAGTTAAGTAATTGTTGTTCAGTATTTGGTGATACAGTGGCGTCCATCTTGTTGTGAAACAGCAATTAGATCAAAGTGCCCAAAAGAGCTGATACATTCCATTAAGTAAGATTCCATTTGTTCACCCAGACTCAATGGTATATCATTTGTTTTAATTAGGGACATCCTGATTAAACCATGACCGTATGCCTTGTTATGACACCATGCAAACTCTCCTTCCTTCCTTCCTTCCTTGGTTTCTTCTTTACCTCCCTCCCTCTGTTCAGAGTGAAAGCGGAGGAGGAGCGCATCAGGAAGGAGGAGGACAAGGCCAGGAAGGAGTTCATCAAGCAGGAGTACCTCAGGAGAAAGCAGTTAAAACTGATGGAAGACATGGACACCGTCATCAAACCGCGACCGCCCTCCGCCGCCAAGCCGAGGCGGAGCAGGCCCAAGTCTATCCACCGCGACAGCGCGGACTCCCCCAAAACACCCGTCAGGGCTGCCGCAGGTAACCACGGAGACGACCCCCGTGCTCCGGGGGAACCGGGCGTCATCCCGACTGTCGAGCCGTGCCCGCGGCTAGCTTGCTTTGTGCCACCTGCTAATGCCCTTTCTAACCATGTTAGCGCGGCTAACTGCGCTACTCATGCTAGCTGTCTTCTTGATTTTCTCACACTCTTTTACTGCCCCCTAAGAAACGATTTCCTGTTGTAAACTTATCTAACCACGCTTCATTAATTCTTGAAGTTCCTTTTCTAAACTAAATTTGGCTAATCCAAGTCGTTAATGAGTTGTGATTTTTGTATTGATCTATTAGGCTACAAAACGTTTCACTTGTGCTAATTCTTTCTAATATCTGATTAGCACAAAATATGGGGCTTGAAATTAATTAGAACACTGAAGAGCAATGCAGCACTGGTGTGTGTGTGTGTGTCTGTGTGTGTGTGTGTGTGTGTGTGTGTGTGTGAGCACGCACGCACACATTTGTATTTGTGTGTTTTATGTGTGTTAGCATGTATACGTACCATAGCACCAAAGCTGCGTTGCTCTTTGTCTTGGTAGGCACAAAGTATGGTGGACAGACTGCTGTCCCGGTCATACTGGTGGTGTTGGTGTAACCGCGTGTCCTGTGTTGTGCCACGTCTCGTTGTTTCACATCCAGGTTCACGACAACGTGTCTTTTCAGTCTCCAGCTTGTCCCTGGCTTCCCTCAACCTGGGAGACAACGACAGCGTTCAGTCCGAGAAGAGAGCACCAAGGTGAGACCACGTTAGCACTTCTCTAAGCATCGGCCGATGCAGTGTTCGATGTCAAGGTTTGGTGTTCGCTGTGACCTTTCACCTCAGACTTTGAATCGGCGATGCTCTCATCTAAACCAAAAACAACCATTGGCATTGGGATGCGTTCAATATCTTCATTCACCTCAGTTGCTGTAATAAATCCCAGTATACTTTAATAATAAAACTATTTGTACAATACCTTTCAAAACAGATTCACAAAGTTCTTTAAAGAGAGTAAAACAATAATCATTAAATACCATAAATAAAAGAAATAAACGCAATAATAATATATCAATTTGGTAAAAGACTACATTTCAAAAAAGACTACAATTGAAAACAAACTGATAAACATTGATGTTAGAGTAAACTTAAACCCATTTTGTTGTGACATTTCTTGTTTTAAGTCAGATTTCCAGGCTAGGTTCAGCCTCACCTAACATGTCCTCTGTATTGTTCCTGTCTCTTTCTTTCACCACTTTTCTCTCCTAACTGCGTTGTGCTGTCAGAAGTGCTAGCTTAGCCTCTGGCAATCTCTTCTACTTTCTGAGCTCTCCTAAACGGAGAAGGAGAAGGTTAGTTTCCATACAATCCCAGTCCTCCACCGAACCCCATTCCATCCATCGGGTTTCTTAAGGATTGTGTGCGCACCTTAAGGAAAGGCCAAGTTTTTTTTCTTTTTTTATTTCTTTTTCGGAAAGACTCTCACGGCTAACTTCAAGACGCCGGTCCGGTGCTAAACTAAACTTAGCTTCACTGCCTCCACAAATACTCTTTGTTTCATGAACACCGTTCCCTGTGTGTTTTGGCGAACACCCTCCGCTGTGCCGTCCTCACGAATGTTCGCTCCTGCTCTCGTGGCTGTTGCTGCACCTTCCTTTGTTCCGTTCGACCCTGGGAAACGTACATTGCATTAAATGTCCTAACAAGTAATTGTTATATTCAGCTGTATGGCAGTAAATAGATCTGTGGTCAGCGGGTTGGGCATTTTCATACCCTATTGCAAAGATATTTCCTTGTTTTAAGACAAAATTTCAATGCTTGAAACAAGGTGAAATTATTTGTTACCATGGACATTTTTACAGTGTAACACCCGCACACTAAAGCTCCACATTTGGCACATTTGGCTTTAGTTGCTTTTAAGCCTGCGTTACCCATTAAATACTCACAGACAAACTTCTAAGATTGTTTGGACAAGTGGCTATATTTGCTTAATTTTCTTTTTTAATTTCAATGGATAACGAACCCACCGTGTTCCTGTGTACATTTGTAATATTGCTTTGTTCGTGAGAAAACTATTGGTAACTCTTAAAACCTTCAGTCTAACGGCTGACAAAGAGCAAATAGATGCCAAGTCCTCCATTATATATACTCTTTAACTGACCCACACTGAAGAGATGCTTTTAAGTCCTTAAGTGCGCCGGCCTGCTTCACGGTCTCTCCCCGCCTGCGCTTGCCTTACCTTCACACTGTTTAAGCTGACACACGTACGGTATGCCGTACAACAGCAGAGCCTGTCCCCTTAGCTGGTGACGATCACAGTGTTTAGGGGTTTCCACTCGTTCCCTCCGAGGTGAGGGGATGTTTCCTTACAAGCGTCGCACAGACAAAGTGGGAAATTAATGCCAGTCATCGGTCAAGTAATGGTACGTTTTTGAAGTGGCCGAGCGAGTTTGTCTCCTCTACCATCCATTTGAGATACTGTTCTGTTCTGAGACATTTTATTTGTCTGGTAAAATAGTAAAAGTAGCTGGTTAAGAGATGTATCAGCGTCTGTGTCTGATGGAGCAAAACGACTTGCTGATGGAACATTATAGAATTGCTGCGTCTTTAGAACCCAGCATCCGTGAAGAGAGGTGACCTAACTCTGTGTGTGTGTCTGTGTCTGTCTTTCTGCATGTGTGTGTGTGTGTCTGTCTGTCTTTCTGCATGTGTGTGTGTGTGTGTGTGTTCCAGGCCAGACTCTGCAGATGGTTTTCTTTCTCCCAGTCGTTCCAGTAGCAGGAACGGAGAAAAGGACTGGGAGAATGGATCCACCACCTCCTCTGTCACGTCCAACACAGAGTATACTGGTAGGTCTGCTGAACACACTCTCTCAATTAATTCGTTCATCCATTCACTCAATTAATACAACACCAATACCTGAGAGTGCATTCATTACTAATAGGTAAGAATGCCTCTCTAGGTTACAATGACAAAATACAGAAAAATAACTGTTTACCACGAGAGTTAGCATAGTAACCAACTCTGAACTATCAGCGTGATTGGACCACATCTGTGACCAATCAGAATGCATGGCTGAAGTACCATCTAATAACTCAATAACTCAATCACTCCAACAGTCATTCATTCATTAAGAATCGGATTTGTTGAATTGTTTTGATTAAATTATGACGAAGTCGAAATATTGAGATCGCTATCAACACATAGTTATTTGTGACCCTGAAACATATTGCTTTTATAGCGCTCGCTCCTTAGTCAAACATAAACAGCAGGAAGGATGTTCAGAAGGAGTCTAATAAATGATTTATCACCACATACTCTCAAACAGCGAGACGTCCCTGCACAGGCACACAGAGCGGTTGCTATGACTACTATCTAACGGTGGTTATTTTTTATCCTTTGTCATCATTCAGGGCCCAAGCTCTATAAGGAGCCCAGCGCCAAATCTAACAAGCACATCGTCCAGAACGCCCTGGCGCACTGCTGCATGGCAGGCAAGGTCAACGAGGCGCAGAAGAACAAGATACTGGAGGTAACAGCTGTACGCTTTTATATATAATATTAAAAAAAGATGGTTCTGTTTCTCTCTGTTCTCAAACTAGAACTGTTTTCTAAGTAAAGGTCTTGAAAGGTCTCCTGACTTTAACAAGAACCCACAATGTGCCTTTTTTTTCATTATATTTTATAAAAGCATTTTTTTCAATTGCAGGTTTAAACATTTTCATATAATGATTTATATAAAATACAGTTCTGTGTGTATGTGTGTGTGTGTGATCTGGTTTATTAAAGTTGTGGAAAATATGATGTGATTGAGACTCCCTAATACAAAAATCTGCAAAATTAAAAAACATAATTTGATTTCAACAGCTAGTTTGCACTTTTATATAAAGTTCACTGTGTTCACTGTGGTCAAGACTCACATATGTGTACCACCAAGTTTAACTATCTCAAGTTGACATGAAAAAGGGGTTTGCAAATGCAAAAAGCAGTTGAATGTGATATGGAAAAATAATTATTTAATTTGCAAAAAGAACGAGTTAAGAAAAAGTTTCCATTATCAGTGTCTAGTAAGTTAGCGGATACTTTCAACTTTAAAAGGTTGCATCCATGTTCCACAACAGTCCAGAATTCGTGAAAATGTATCTTTGTTATAACATAACATCACCTTCACGTCTAACGAACTCCAATTGACCTTTCCAGGAAATGGAGAAATCGGGGGCCAATAATTTCCTGGTTTTGTTCCGAGACGCAGGCTGTCAGTTCCGCTCCCTCTACACATACTGCCCCGAGTCGGAGGAGATCAATAAGCTGGCGGGCATCGGACCCAAGAGCATCACGCGCAAGATGATCGACGGCCTCTACAAGTACAACTCGGACAAGAAGCAGTTCAGCCAGATCCCGGCCAAGACCATGTCCGCCAGCGTGGATGCAATCACAATCCACAGCCACCTCTGGCAGACCAAGAAGCCGGCCACCCCGAAAAAAGTGTTACCTACTCAGTCCTCGTAGAACCTTGAGTTAATCCCATTTCCTGTCCTCACCATTCCCCCGTCAAATGGAACGTTCCCATTTCAATTTGCACTTCACTGTATAAATCCATGAAGATTCCAGCACCTGCAATGCCAATTAGTTGAATGCATTTTTATTTTTTGTTTTTTTTGGGGGGGGTTATTTTTCTTGTGTCATTCCTGTGTTTTTGTTCTGATATTCTCCCCGACTGGACGTAATAAGACTCAGTCATCAAAGATTTTAGAACAACTGGAATGTATGCCACTGTTTAAAAACCGGTATAAATGTTTATCACTAGTGTGTTTTAAGAGGTTGCCAGGTTTGAGTCATTTTACGACAGCATGTGTGTGTGTATGTTATGTTTTGGGGGGTTTTTCTCAGATGTGCCAAAAGTAAAAAAAAACAAAAGAGACAGTATGAATGCCAGGATGTTGTCTTTGGTACACTGAAGCACTGAATGTTTTTGACTCATCGTGTACAGATTGACCTTCGTTCGCATACATGTGTTGACATGCGTGGCCTTACACTTGTTTTGTTTTAGTATGTGAGTGCAATGAGGTGATTGTAAAACAATGTGTACCTTAGAGAGGTTTGTTTTTGTATTTGGAAGAAGGATTTTTTTTTCTTCATCTTTGTGGGTAAAACAGTTTGTACAGACTACAAAGGGCCAAAAACTGATTTCATACAGCTAGTGTTCACCACACGTACCGTGTGTCCTCACTCAACAAAGCCAAGCGGTTTCAGCTTTTTCAGAACCCCTTTGGATCTGTTAAAGAATGCAGTGAGCAGTGGTTCTCAACCTGGGGGTCAGGGACCATTTAGGGGGTCACGAGCGAGCGTGTGAAGAAAATGTATATTTCTAATTTATTCTTGTCATGTTTGTAATTTCTCTGATAAAAATTTCCAATTTCTGTGATGAATTTGCCGCTTCTATGCTTCTTCCACTAATAATATATCAAGTAAAAATGAAAAAAAAAAAAACGAAATTAGAATTCATCATTTGGAGTCAAAGTACACCATCCTGCATGTTTACACCTGAAACTAGGGGTCGCCAGTAGAAATTGGTTTATTTTTGAGGATTGTGAGTCAAAAAGGTTGAGAACCACTGATTTTGATGACTTTATGCTGCTGGTTCACAGCAGGGTTGTGAACAAATAAAACAAACAGTCCAGTTTTATCTTTTATTTTCATTTTCAAATGTCATGCCAACTGCATCATGTAGGGTCTATAGAACATATTAATGTGATGTACGATCATACCTTCACCCATGGGTGTCAGACATGTGACTGAAATCAATTATAAAATGACAGCTGAGAAATCTAATTCATTTTTTTTTTTTCTTTTTTTTTTTTCAGTTTGACCAATTATGTTTAACCAGTAAAATAGCACTTTCAAGAAAATGTTAAGTTCAAATTTGATTCCCACCCACACTACCCACACTAACAATGTCAGCACTCGTGGAGCTGTAATGTGCTTTGGATAAAAATAAACCAAATAGAGTATATTATAGATTTAGTCAGTGTACAAGGGTTATATTTCTGAATAGTTCTGTTTAAGTCCTGAAAATGGATCTCAGTCCTCTGCCTTCAAAAATGAATTGGCAGCACTCACCATATATCTCAACTTGCCTACGCCTGAACCAGATAATCGATCAGCATTCACTTTCACCTTGAGTTTATAAAAATACCAATCAGGATTTGCACACGGCAAGTATCGAAAGATTAATTTCAATGTCTACACTCTTACAAATGAGATGTCTTATTTAATGTCACCATGTCTAATTTAGGAGCAAAACACATTTTTGTTACTTTCCAACACTTATGTTGATAAAAAAAAAAACAATGTTGTGTTTCATGTATTGAACACATGTTGTGTTAAACAACAAAAAGGTGTTGACGACCCAAACAAGACACAAGGATGCGTTGAAAATGATGAATCATTTTTAAGAGTGTACATTAGCTGTACATTAGCCTATCGCCCAGCGTACCACCAGGCTTGTGTTCAGTAGACCACAAATACTTTTCTGTTACATTTCCTTTAACTGGCTCCATCAATAGGAAAAGTAACATGAAATAATGAAGGCAGGACTCTTGTTTCTGCACATCGGAGGAGACTTGTATTTTACTGTTATTGCTGTCAGTGTCATGTTAGTTTTGCCACCACTCATAAAACAAACACCCTCTGCAGGTATCATTACCCAAATACATGCACACACACACACACACACAGCACGCACGCACGCACACACACACACACACACACATGCAAATGCCAACATTGGTGCTTCATTTTAATATGGGAGACTATTTATAACCAAAAAGAGGTTGTACGTGTCTTTTAAAATGTAAACTTGTATGCGTAAAGACTAAAGGATTACGCTGTTTTGGAATGGATTTTTCCGAGGGAGCTCCGTCCCGCGTCGACTGGCTGTTTAAGGCCGAGGTGAAAGGTCACCTGAACTATAATGAGAATACTATTGTAGTGTGTTCATGTGAGCCCACATCCCTCCACCCCTATAAACTTCTCTTTGTTCATTAGACGCTGTGCTGTCATTCGATATATTGCTGAACATGTAGTTTTGTTTCGATTATTTTTCTTTTTTGCATTGAATAAAACTAAGCATGGCCTCAGCATGTGTGTTGTTTTGTTCGTGGTGAAAAAAAAGAGGAGATTAAACATCAATATAATCATTTGAACATGAAAATATCAGCCTCTTCGGACAAAATGATTGAAAATTAAACACATAGGCTACTGTCAGATATTAGTCATCGTAAAACCTTTGCTTACAGAATAGTTATGATATGGAGGATAATTTGTGTTCTTGGGATACTGAGAGATGAATTGGAATTTTTTTCTAAAACTGCTTTCAAATGAAACCCTTCAAACTTTAGATATTTTAGTTTAGATATTTATTATCTTAATATTTCCTACATTTTCCAGCTATTTTAGTAGCAAGACTTTCCTTGGGCCCAAGGTCTTTGTGATTGGCTGAACCTGATTTTGGACACACCCTTACTGTTTCCCTGGAGACTATCTCTTTATCCCTGCCATTGTCTGCTGAGTCAATTAAACAGCGTTACACTGATGTCTGTTGGAAACTACTAAAGGTGACATTCCGGCCACTTTCTGACTTATAACAACAATATCAGTGAAATCCTCTGCAGACCTGCAGGACGCGTCGTGGAGGTGTGACGCGTCGTCATCACTACAGTTGGTTGGTGGTTTGCGGCTGCGTCCTCTTGGTAACCGCGGGTCGTTGTACTAGAAAATACGGTAGAAAGGGACGTTTACTGATAAACTAAAGGTGATTTAACAGCCGTGGCTTCGTATGTCCTGCGTCGTATTTCGTCACGGCTGCTTTTACAAACGTGGAGACTCTGCTTTTATAACGACGCGTCTGGAGATCATTGACAGGTGAGTTGGATCCTTCTGGGTGCCGCGCCTGCTTCTGCTGGTAGCGTGTTGGTCTGTATATGTATATGTATATATATTTATATATACATATGTATATTTGCACATCTTGCACACTTTCCTGCTAATCATTCATCCTGCTCATTTGGATAATGAAGACACCAGATGTCTCTATTGTAGCATTGTGAATATTTTGCTGCATGCCGCCTCTCCACTGAACGCGTCTGCGCAAAGTGTTGTGTCACGCCAGTGAAAATAAACAAGCTGAGGGGAAGAACTGGGCTCGAATCCCACTTGTCTTCTCTTGCACAGGGATAGAAAGGTTTTTACTGCTCTCAGCCTTGTGCACTTGCAGCATGCATTATGAAGACCTGCTCCATAGTGACAGAGGACCACATGAGGTTGCAATGATTAACCCATTACAAACCTACAGTCTGTCACCTAGTGGCCATGCATTTAAAGATGCCACGAATAGTCAATGTTTACATCAGTATTATTAATTGTGAACTGCGAGCTGTGGTCTCACCTGTCACTTTGCTTGCCCTTAAGCATCTCTTGACATCCTCCCTTCCGTTTCCTGCGGTATTATTGTCAACACAAATGAGTTTGCTATTCAAACACACCTCTATCCAAACTGATAGATGTTAAGACACCGGACCACACCTTATTATCTTATTGTTCTCTCCTGTGTGCTCGGTCACAGAGGAAGTCACAAACACTTAAGATTCAAAACTTTATTGTCATATGTGGAGACTGTGTGTGATGACTACTCCTCAGTTTTACAGGTTGGGCTTGAAACTCCTGCTTCATCTTCTTAAACACAATACACAAAACTCTCTTAAACAGACATACGACGATTACCTGAAATTCATCAGTTGCTCTATAATATAACGTTAGAGAATCCAGCCTGTAAAAGTGTTCTAATTCTGACAATCAAGGACTTAAAAAAAATACAATACAACACGCTGTCAGTCATAAGTGACAGTATGCGTTCCTCTCTTTAAATACATCCCATAATATCCCATCAGTCTATGGAATGAACAGAAAAACTCCTTGGGTCTCCCTGTCTTCTCCTTCCAGTCACCTAAGTTGCTACCGGCGACCCGTAACCATGACAGCGGAGGAGTCCATCAACATCAAGGAGGCGGAGGTGATCAAGCTGATCTTGGACTTCCTCAACTCAAAGAAGCTGCACATCAGCTTTCTGGCCCTGGAGAAGGAGAGCGGAGTCATCAACGGACTGTACTCGGACGACATGCTCTTCCTCAGGTACGAAGAGAAGAGCCGGTTGATCCGCCGAGGAAGAGGACAGTCTTTGAAGCAAGGTTTCAACCGAACAGAAGCATTGGTCGGTGGTTACTTAGGTTACGAACCGTGCCACAATGTTGGGTTAGTGACAACGAAAGGAAAGATTGCATCGTCATCACCTTTTCCTAACGTGGTCTTTTCACAACCTCTTCTAGTGTAGTTTGAACACCCTTCCACACCACAGAAAACGTTTTGGTCCAGACAGAACAGGCGATAACGCTGCAACCCCCTTATTCTGTTGTCACCCCTTCAACATGGTGGTATGTTCCTTGTAACCATTGGTAACCACTCTCCAAACATTCTGTGACAGGCCTATAGAATGTCTCCGTCCTAAAACCAGGAAGTGTGTTACCCATGGGTTAATGCCCTCACTAAAAGTAATGGATTTCTCCCATTGGGGTTTTGGTGAGATCCATGAAGTAAGGTCTGTCGTTAACACAAGCTTCAAAGATATGACACATTTTGTTCTACCAGATAAAATACATCAGTACATATTCTGATGGCAGAGATAACTTCCAGGTTGGCCTACCAAAAGAATCTCATTACTTCAGCACTCTGTAGTCTCATATTGTGATAAGGACTGGAGAAGGCTCTTAAACTGTTCATTGGCTGTTCTCGGCAGACAGCTGATTCTAGATGGCCAATGGGAGGAGGTGATGCAGTTCATTCAGCCTCTGGAAGGCATGGACAAGTTTGACAAGAAGAGGTAAGAGATGTATGGTGATTATCTGAACCTGTCAATGTTTCATATCCTGCTGTCCGAGTAAAATAGTATTTCATTTTTCATAATTTTCTGTTTCATTCTCTGTTGATTTGTTGTCATATGGTAGGAAAACCTTAATTGAAATGCAGGTTATTGAGCGAAACTTGTAAGTTTGTGTTTTAAAGACCAAGGTCCATAACGGATCAGTTAGACTGAACCTTAAATTAGGTCTTTGATTTTTTTTTATGTTATCCTTGATCATTTTAAAATGCATGAAAGGTTTTAACACTTGTTTGTAAAATCACTCAATATAATAAAAAGATACCAATCGCAGTCTGAGTAGTGAATAATCATCAGCGACAACAGAGTCTCAACCAAATTAAAGAAATCTCTTAATCTCAGTGACCTTATCGTGTTAATTAAAAGGTTAAGGAATATAAGACCGGCGTTGTGTAAATGAATTGACCCGTCTCCAGAGCGTATCCTCTAATACTCTTCATCTTGTTACTTGTCTGCGTCTAGGTTCCGTTACATCATTCTGAAGCAGAAGTTTCTGGAAGCTCTCTGTGTGAATAACGCCATGTCTGCAGCCGAAGACCCACATAATGTATGTATTTATGCAAATATGACAATGTGATGTATATTTGCAATTAGGAAATGGTTTCTTCTCGTAAGATGAAATGAACAGCAGTAGCCTAGAGGTTATACTTAAAGTGTGCGTGCAACTGGAAAGTTGCTGGTTCAAATCCTCAGATTGCATTTGAAAATGTGGATGAATCTGAACTACCGTAGAGATGCCGTTGAGCGAGGCACTTAACCCCAAACTGCTCCTGTGGAGCTGCTGGCCAGGAGTTGGAAGACTGTGGTTGTACCGGACAGGAAGTTGCCTGTTATAAATGTGTATAAACTTGAAGCAGGTCTTTACTGAAGAGGAGCAAACTTGACAGACCCTCGAGGGAAAATGGGATCATCCCACTGAAACACATAAACACATGTTTTATTTCCCCAGAACGCTGATCCTGGAGCAGCGTCTCCTTCAAGGATACTCTGAAAAATCATCTCTCCGCCAAGACTCACTCTTCTTCTGTGGTTTTTCCACCCCCCCTCCCACAGCTGGAGCTCACCATGCAGGACGCAGTCAAGTGCCTCCACAGTTTGGAGGAGTACTGCCCTGCCAAGGAGGACTACAGCAAGCTGTGTCTCCTCCTCACCCTGCCGCGCCTCACGCACCACGCAGAGTTCAAAGACTGGAACCCCAGCACGGCGCGGGTCCACTGCTTCGAGGAGTGTTGCTCCATGGTGGCCGAGTTCATCCCCGCCGATAGGAAGCTCAGCGAGGCCGGGTTCCGGGCGAGCGGGAACCGCCTCTTCCAGCTACTCATCAAAGGGATCCTCTACGAGTGCTGCGTTGAGTTCTGCCAGGTAGCGTGCTCTCTTAAAACGAAAAGCGCTTCGAGGAACCTTTTTAGGGGACTGTAACCATAGGGAAATTCCAGAAGGTTCCACGAACGTTCCCCTTCATCAGTGGTTGGGGAACCCTGATGGTACGTCCACTAACCTGCAATGTAGGAAGGTTTTTCAAGGAACCCTTGAAGTGGTATTCTAGTAGTGAGGAACCCTTAATTTAATAACCCAATTTCCCCATCGGAATCACTGAAGTTTCATCAACTCTAATTAAATCTAGTCTATGGCTCCTCCTGGTACCCTAAGGGTGTTAGATGACCCCTCAAAGAACCCCTAGTTTTAATGTGTGTATATGTTATGTTGATCTAGTTTGGTTTGTTGGACAAATATTAAAACATATGCTCAAACAGCCTGTCGTGTCGTTTAGAGTAAAGCCACCGGCGAGGAGATCACGGAAGGGGAGGTGCTGCTCGGCGTGGACGTCCTGTGCGGGAACGGCTGCGACGAACTGGACCTGTCTCTTCTCTCCTGGCTCCAGAACCTCTCCCCCACCGCTTTCTCCTGCGCCTTCCAGCAGAAGACCCTCAGCATCCACGTGGACCGGCTGGTGAAGCCCAGCAGGGCCGGCCACGCCGACCTCCTCACCCCGTTGATCAACCGCCTCTCCCCCTGCCCCACCTCGCCCCTCAACCAGAGGCCCCAGTCAGCCGACACCTACATGTCCAGATCCCTCAACCCGGCTCTGGACGGGCTGTCCCACGGCCTGGCCGCCCAGGACAAGAGAGGGATGGAGGGGGGCGGGAAGTCGGCGCTCAGTCGCAGCCTGGTGGAAAATAACGTGCACCAACAGGACGATTCGCCGGAGAGGTGAGGGCCGAACACTGGAGGAGGCGCAGGTGTATTTGCAAATAAATCCCGTGTTTGTTTTAAACTTCTGGGAGTTCCGGACGGGTGGCGTTTAAACAAATGAGCTTGGTTCAGTTTGTGACGGCTAAATTGTCAGTCACAGAAAAGTGCGCCAACTGTCGAATACTTTCCTGTGATTACTTGAAGGTATCTAGTACTCATTGTATCACCGTGTCGTTTTATCTAGTGAACCCCGCCCGTCTCGTATGCCACGTAGATTAAAACAAACGCCAAGAATGATTTGTAGTTTTGCGAATGCTATTTGACTCAGGTCTGCAGTGAAGGTGTTGTCAGGATCTCTTCATGTCTGGATGACTTAATAAAAGCTATCAGATGTCCAGTGAAGCTGGAAAAATCTCAACACATTTACATATACAGGTAAACAGGGTGAGACAACTATATCAAGTTACCTTCATGATTTGATTATAGTCACATTTGAACGTAATACTGTATCCGTTTGGCTGTAATAGGAAAACAAGATGATTAAATATCATAGTAGGTAGGACTGTATGGTTGAAAATGTTACTGATTGTTGATACTGGTACAGATAGTTAAGTTTTGATTTTGACATTGAGATAATACCTTTTGAATACCCTTCTTTGCTAAATGAAAGCACATTTTGTTACGTTATCTACGGCAGTGCGGTATATTTGTCCCTTGTTTGTCCCTTGTCTCATATAGGTTCGGTGCAGCAAAGTGCTCCGGTTAAGACGTCCTAGAATAATGACCTATTTCTAAAGGGTGCAGGAGGTTCCTCTCCTACAGTAACATGACCTAAACCTGCTGAGTCTCCCACACCGTAAGGTGATAAAACTGTACCCTAACCACAGTGGGTCCAGGACGGGACTAATGAAGTGCTTTCAGTGGAAAAACTCTGGTACTGATGTAAACTGAGATATATGTGAATGAATTCATCAGATCTCTAGAGACTTACCTTGGCATCACCTTCTTCCTGGCTGGCTGTCTGTGCTTTGCGAGGATCACTGTAAATGAAATGCTATATGACTAAGTTATAGGTAGAGATAGCTAATGGTTTGTTTTGCTTTGGCACCAGCGAGGGAGAATGTTTTATGTTGAGTAGTGGAGACCACTGGACTATCTCTGGCTCCACCTGGTGGTCAAAGTGAATAACTGCAAACTGCTCCACTGTTGCTGGCAAGTGAAGCCACTTTTAAATTAAAGGATTCGGTTCAAGACTTTTTTTGTCCTTAAAGGCTAATTTGACTTGCAACGGGGAATAAAACTCGATAAGTAATCACACATTTACAAAAGTATAATGGAGTTCCTTCAACGTGAATGTAGCACAGCGAGCCGTCCTAAATATTTAAATGATGAGCTGATGTTCTGATGGGTTTATTCTTTATTCTACCTAAGATGTTGTAGTCATGCAGTTCAAATTGTTCTTATCTGCTGAGTAAGCCTCCATCATTTCATTTTAGCTGTTTTTTTCTTTACTTACCGCTTCTATGTTATAAATATTCCTTCTGGGAGCAAGGAATGCTCTGAAAATATTGTTTTAACTGTTTTAAGGGGAAAATCCCCCGTCGACCCTGTTCTCCTTCGCTCTGCGGTCTTCATCTAGTAACAGAAGACTATGATGAAAAATGGAAGAAAACAAAACCTTTTCATCTGTTCTTTTGTTCCAAAAGCGAGCGTTAAAATACGTTCACCCTCCACCTTGTTATTAAACATGATCATTTTAGAGTCAAAGGGATATTTGTTGTGTCTGTCGTCAGGGCGCTGTGACTCTGACCTTTGACCTCCACACTAGCGGTTGATGATCTAAACCGAATCTTATTCTACCGATGCACTCATCGTACGTCGCTCCGAAAAGGGGCCATCGGTTAAACGTCTAAAATAATAACGTAATGAGCATAACTGACATGCGGATGTTTTTTTTTTTGTCTTCCTTGTGTATAGGAAGCATCCACGGGGGCTGGACAGCCCCAATGCCACGCGCACCCCTCTGGCCCCTGGGAAGGACGGCGGGCCACCCTGTAGCGCGGACGGGAGCGAGGTAAAGCTACAGGGGTCGTCTGGTCGCTGAAGTCAAAGTCACAGACGGGTTCTGTCTTTCGTTCATCTGTCTGTCTGTCCGTCTCTTCCCTTCATTATTCCAGATTTAAGTGATTTAGAATAGCCGGTCCCTCTCGCCCATAAATCCTCCCCCAGTCCTCCGCCCTGCCCGGCCGAGGGGGACAGTCGGCCCCTCGCGCCGCTGTCACCTGGTGGGAGGGTACCAGATGAGCTACGACCCCTTCTCTCCCCTCCTCCTCCTCCAGCGCAGCCGTAACCCCGGCGACGAGGGCTGGGTCACGGACAGGGGAGGCAGATAATCTGGTTTGATGGGTGGTCACGCCCAAGCCGGGCCAGCGCCTCGCTCATCGTTCATTTTTATGCATCCCGGGTCCCGGCGAGAGAGTAGAGCAGCTCAGATTGGATTTGTGTGTGTGTGTGTGTGTGTGTGTGAATAGTGTGATATGTGGCAAAGGAGATGGAGGGGAATGGCGAGCCAGTGGTTATGATGGGGTCCTTGGGAACTTTTTATGGGGTGCAAGGTGGAGGATGAGGCCTTGGGAGTTGGAGAGTTGTCAGTAGTGGATTATGGGAGACAGTTTGTAATGTTGCATTATGATCTTGTGTGTGTGTGTGTGTGTGTGTGAGTTGTATCATGTGACCAACACCATGAAACCAAGGTCAATGGATTTCCCAGGAGACGCATTTTACGTCAGACGAGTTTTACATCAAAATGCATTTTAAATTGAATAATTTATAAATCAAACAAAATTGAACAATTCGTATTGTTCAATATCCATTTTAAAGCTCTGAATGCAAAATTCAGCAGTCCATGGAAAACAAAAGAAATATACTGTCTTTATATGTTGGCTCACTGTGTGCATGCATGTGTCCCTGTGTGCCTGTGTGTCCCTGCATGTGTGTGTGTCCCTACATGCACCTGTGTGTGTGTGTGTGTGTGTGTGTGTGTGTGTGTCCCTGCATCCCCTGTGTGTCCCTGCATGTGTGTGTGTCCCTACATGCACGTGTGTGGATGTGTATGTGTGTCCTTACATGCACGTGTGTGCCTGTGTGTGTGTCTGTCCCTGCGTGTGTGTGTCCCTACATGCACCTGTGTGTGTGTGTGTGTGTGTGTGTCCCTGCATCCCCTCAGCCCCGTGACTCCACAGAGCAGGTCCAGCAGTACTACAGGCAGCGTCTCAGGGTACAACAGCACCTGGAACAGAAACAGCAGCAGAGACAGCTGTACCAGCAGATGCTGCTGGAGGGAGGAGTCAAGCCCCAGGACGGCCTCGGAGCCCAGCACAACCTCACCGAGACCTTCCTCAACAGGTGAGACCTTCCTCAACAGGTGAGACCTTCCTCCACAGGTGAGACCTTCCTCAACAGGTGAGACCTTCCTCCACAGGTGAGACCTTCCTCCACAGGTGAGAGACCTGGGCCTCAACTATTCTCATAACAATGGATCAAGGTAGCAGTAGGTTATGCTATAGTATTATGTCTCAAAAATAAATAAATAAAAATTGGAAAATGGCCACTATACCCACAAAACGAAAATTGCTAATTTAAAGGTGCTATCAGTAATATGTTACAATAAAATAAAAAAGTTAAATTAGCACATTGTATGGTAAGATATAGTATAACAGTGATGGTCTGATAGCTTCCTCTCTCTCTCTCTGTTTTGATTGTGTCTCAGTGGTTCTGTTTCTCTCTACTTCCTGGTCTTTGTTTTGCTTTGACGGCCCATGCGAGAATCCATCTTGTTAGGCTTCAGGTTATGCGATTGTGGCTGAACCTCAGTGGTTCGGGCCTATCGGCATCCTATGAGTAACTACTGGCAGCTACGGGCGTGGTTTAGCCTGTGATAGACAGTGATAGACAGATGGTTCATCCAATCACCTGCCACCTAAACCAACTTAACAAAATGAACACCCTCAGACAACCTCGTACCAACCGAGACCCTTGTTTCCCCTGCCGTCTCCATCCAGATCCATCCAGAAGTTGGAGGAGATGAACGTGGGCATAGACCACCGCGGGGACGAGGCGGTGGCCCACCTGGTTCAGCCGTGGAACGCAGGAGTGACAGGGAAGTCTGGTGCCTCCACTCCGAAGACACCCAGTATAAGCCACACCACCCCGGAGCCGGGGCCCCCGAGGGACAAGCTGCACAGGGTCAGCAGCAGCACACCTCTCACGGCCGGGGGCCACGACATGCCCTCCTTCAACGAGTCCCCGGTTCCCACCTGCCCCAGGTAGGAGCCTGGCGATGGAGTACCGGTTCATCTACGTAGCCAAAGGGAAATATTTAAAGGGTTTCGTTCCTAAATGAGGTATCCTGTACTCTGTTTTAGATCATTAGTCAGTTTTAGTTAGTTAAAGTGGTAATCTCGAAGATCTCCCGTTTTGTTGTCTTTGGCGGCACCTGTGGTGAAAAGAGGTAATTGCAGGTGTGTAACTGGACCTCACTTCGAAGGGAAAACGTGTCACTAACACTAATTTGAATGCGTGGAGGGGAAGTCACCACAGACACCTGGCTCTTAATACTCATAATACTACAAATGCAAGAGCGTTCATCAGTGAGACATAGGCTCAATCACCATTGTGTTACCTCATTATAGATAGATAGAGACTTAACATTTATTTAAATGAAAGTCTTCTGAGATCGTCAAGATTGCCACTTTAAAGGAACTGTAAGAAATAACATGTTTTAGTTGTTTTTGCTTGCAGAATGAGAATCCTACCTTCATTGTGCACAGAGAACCTTTAGGTTACGTGTAATGTGTGTGTGTGTGTGTGTGTGTGTTGTGATTCCCAGCGATGAGAAGATCAGACGTGTTTTTCCTACAGTGCAGGATGACTCGGGAGGCTCAGCCATGCGCAACGCAACACAGGAGGTACTGCAAAGTCAAACACGATGACGGCATCTAACAACCGGGAGATCCAACACAGAACTATGATAGCTTTTGCAAATACTAATTCTTTGTTTGTTTTACCCTGCGTTAAGTCCCAGGCGGGTGGGGTTTGCCAGAAGCACAATACGACGAGTGTAGATACATTATTTTAATGTCAATTTCGTAAAGCTCTCCGTGACTTGCACCTCCCTGACACTATCAATACACTATTATCCTGATTTGATAAACCCCACCCGTCTGGTGTTATCTGTGTACAGTTGGGGAAATCCAAAGCCCAGTTTGTTAAAGTGAGCCAGCTGGAGGACACGCAGGCCGTGCGCGCTGTGGCCTTTCACCCCTCGGGGGCGCTGTACGCTGTGGGCTCCAACTCTAAAACCCTCCGAGTCTGTTCCTACCCAGAAACACTCAGCACTAGGTAAACCTCTCTCGCTCTCTCTCTCTCTGTCTTTCTTTTTTGTTTTCTCTCTCACTTTTTCTCTATCCCTCTCTCTCTCTCTCTCTCTCTCTCTCTCTCTCTCTCTCTCTCTCTCTCTCTCTCTCTCTCTCTCTCTCTTTCTCTCTCTCGACTGTATTGTATTTCAGATCTGTAATACACATATTTCCCCGCGGGCAGAACACATTTCATCTAATCTCATCTAGTATGAAACTTTACACCTGTTCCTACTGAAGGATTGGAAGTAGATTGAACAAATCATGAATCAGCATCATAAATCATTGGCTGGTGAAATTAGAACACTGGTACAGACTGGATCTCTCTATAGTTCAGAGATATTAAAAGATAAACTTCACTTTTTTTTTTTTTTCCAAATAAATACAAAGTTTTTGAATAGAGTTTCAAGTTGAGTATACAGATTTTCATATTCTCATATCAGTTTCATTCCAAAACAGTATATCCACAATTTTAAAGAATTAAAACTTCTTTATAATGGACCTAATCTCCTCATATAATCTAATATAATCCAATAAAATGATTACAATCTAATCTAATAAAATGATTACAAGCATGAAGACAAACCTCATTATCAATTATTATCAATGTTACAAGACACATTAAGACCTTTGCTCACAAAAATATGATGTTATTGGGGATAGTCTGTTCTTTCTATATATGTATTTAGGAATAACGGTTGACAAATGTTTTCCAAAACAGGTATAGAGCCTTTTCTGAATAAAAACAAAACCCTTACACAGATTATAACTGGTCTGTGTTGTAATGTGTCATCTTGTTAGCGGTTCAGGTGCCGTCAAGCCGGCGACAGTCCGCTTCAGGAGGAACAAGCATCACAAAGGCTCCATCTACTGTGTCTCCTGGAGCCGCTGTGGACAGCTGCTAGCCACCGGCTCCAACGACAAATACGTTAAAGTCCTGCCTTTCAACGCAGACACCTGCAACGCCACAGGTAATGTGTGTGTGTGTGTGTCTGTCTGTGTCTGTGTGTTAATATCTTGGTGTGTGTGTGTGTGTGTGTTAATATCTTGGTTTTATGCGTGTGTGTGTGTGCATGTTAATGTCTTGGTGTTACATGTGTGTGTGTGAATGTCTTGGTTTTGTGTGTGTGTGTGTGTGTGTACTGTCCAGGTCCAGACCTGGAGTTCAGCATGCACGACGGTACCATCAGGGACCTGGCCTTCATGGAGGGCCCCGAGAGCGGAGGCTCCATCCTGATCAGTGCTGGAGCGGGAGACTGTAACATCTACACCACCGACTGTCAGAGAGGCCAGGGCCTGCACGCCCTCAGCGGACACACCGGTACGCCCGCGCCAACCTCTCCCGAGAACCTTGGGGAACCTTTACAGTCCACCCCCAGGATTTGCAGCATTTTTCAGCTGTTTATTATTGTCCTATGGCGACCCCTGCTGCTATAACTCCATACGTAACCATACGTTTTGGATAAATAAGTGATTTGGTGCTCAGTCGTGCTGTCTGGAGGACCTTCTAAACCTCAACAAAATTCAAAAAGCGTGTCAGATTTCCGACAAACAAATCCACAATACGGCTACAGCAGTGAGGTACAGATATAGTATATCACGGTCTGTCTTTTGTTTTACTAGGTCACATCCTGTCTCTGTACACGTGGGCGGGCTGGATGATCGCCTCGGGCTCCCAGGACAAGACGGTCCGCTTCTGGGACCTGCGAGTGCCGAGCTGTGTGAGGGTGGTGGGGACCAGTCTGCACGGGTCAGGTGAGTCACGACGCTGGTACCACATCTCAGGTACTGAAGTCACATAACTCACAACGGTCACCAGACGAATACCGGAGTGTGGCCGCTCTACCTGCCACTTTCACAGGGGGCCAAACATTGTCCCAAGGGCCCGGTCATTTCTGAAAATCTTATTTGGATTTGGTTAAAATGCTGAATGTGGATGGTGAACTTTCCTTCAGACACTGTGGCCTGTGGATGAAAGTTATATAAAAGTTAGTTTCCTGCTGTGCTGTCTCTATTTGGTATATTCTCTGACTGGGAGAGTGTTTGAAGGCAGATACAGAGAATATAAATTCAGAGGTCAGCTACTGTTTGCCTTGAAATTGCTTTACTTTATGTGATGATTCACTTTAACCACTAGAGGGCAGTAATACTTCTCTAAGAGTTTATATTGTTTTCTAACAGTTTCACTTGCTCAGTTCAGTTCAATTCAAACTTTATCGTATTGTAAAATACACTTGTTTTTCAGACAATATTTATAATAAAAACTCATAATAAATCACAATATAATCAAAATACAACCAATCGGCACATCATAAACCGTATCAACAAATGAGTTGCTCATCAATAGAAGTTGCTCATCAGTTTTTTCAGAGGCATCATTTTATTTGTTTAATATTTGTCTAATAAACAAGTCGCTGGTTCTTTTCCTCTTGACATGAATCTCAGATGTAACTCTTAAGGAATCGTTATCAGAAAGAAATATCAAATTACAAGCAGACGTTATAAGCTGCAGCCAATCACATCAAACGTCCCTCTCCAACTCCGCCCCAACCAGGAAGTGCCGTGGCCTCTGTGGCGGTGGATCCCAGCGGGAGGCTGCTGGCCACGGGTCAGGAGGACAGCACCTGCATGCTGTACGACATCAGAGGGGGTCGCACGGTGCAGACGTACCGCCCCCACAGCAGTGACGTGCGCTCGGTACGGTTCTCCCCCGGCGCCCACTACCTCCTGACGGGTTCCTACGACAACAAGGTCATCATCACCGACCTGCAAGGTAGGCCTCACGGTTAGCGAGAGAGAGAGAGACGAGTACACAAGTACACCTCTCTCTCCCTCACTCACTCGAAACACATTCCTTCCTCTTCAATGATTTTTTTCGTTCGAGGGGAGTGGGCAGTTAGTGTTTGCGTTCATGATAATATGAGCAGGGCTCTCATGGGCCTTATAAATCCTTAAAAAATTGTGAATTTGTAAATGAAAATAAGGCCTTGATGGTTTTTGAAAATGGACATAAGCCATTGAAAGTGCTTGAATCTACAGTGAAAAGTTTGTGCAAAAGTAGAAATCTCCTATGTGGAATAATGGAATAGAGCCTAGTCCTACGTGGTTCAATGTTCTAGTTTGATCTGGAGGTCAAAGGTCATCTCTAACGTTACCGACCTCCCTCGCTCACGGTGCGACTCAGCTGAGAAGACGCTGCGTTATGTGATTGAACGAGGTGCTAAAAAAATGACAATGTCCATCTACGTTTAAGACTTTCTACTTCTACTTAATTCTATATTGTTTGCATGGTGGTAAACCCTAATTAATGTCGCAAAACAGGTGGTATTGAGTCCTTGAATTTGAAGGAATTGGGTCTTGAAAGTCATTAAAAAGTCCTTAAATTTGGTATGAGGCAGGTGTTGATGTCCTCATCTCCGTCTCCAGGTGACCTGACCAAGCAGCTCCCTCAGAACGTAGCTGGGGAACACGGAGATAAGGTGATCCAGTGTAGATGGCACACCCACGACCTGACCTTCCTGTCCTCCTCTGCAGACCGGACGGTCACCCTCTGGGCCCAGGGCCCCTGACCCCACCTCTACCACTGGACAGTCACCCTCTGACCCCAGGGCCCCTGACCCCACCTCTACCACTGGACAGTCACCCTCTGACCCCAGGGCCCCTGACCCCACCTCTACCACTGGACAGTCACCCTCTGACCCCAGGGCCCCTGACCCCACCTCTAGCACTAGATAAACACTAGCTAGCAACACCGATGACAACAATGCAGTCTCCTCATACATCCCTGGGTGGATGACTAACTGCCCTGTTTGTGAGTGTGTGTGAGTGTGTGAGAGAGAGAGAGAGAGAGAATGTGAGTGTGTGTGTGTGAGTGTGCTAGAGTGAGTGTAAGAGAGAGTGAGAGTGAGAGAGTATTCAGTAGTCGAGTTTGTCATTGTTCTCACATTTCACACGTTGCATTGACCCACGT
>OMKK01043623.1:2989-20913 GCA_900302305.1 Polymixia japonica | reverse complement strand
GTGTAGCCCGAGGTGCGAGAGTGTCAGAGCGCTGACAGAGATGGGACTGCACCATGTCGGCCAAGAGGGGGAGAACGGGGAGAGGCAGCTGACGCAACCTGGCAACGCCGCTCTCCCGAGGCTAGAGATAACAGCCAAGGGCTCGGCTCGGTTGTGAATGGGAGTTCTCTCAAGAATACCGAATATAAACATCACCGCCATTCACAATATGCTCTCGTGTTGAAGAATAGCACTGCGGCCCATTGAGCAATGTGTAACAAAGGCTTATCTGTCACCTGTTATAATGGTATTAAGGCATTCACATTTAGGATAAAATCACTATAGCAAAGCCTAGGGTGCTGTTATATATAGACTGCTAGAGGTCCCAAGGTGCTCTCTCTCTTCTCTCTGTTCTGTCTTTACCTGTCCAGCTCCTTGTACTAAACATTTATGTCGGTCTTATAAGGCTCAATAAATCAGAGCCCAGTCTGATGGCTCATTACCCATATATTCAGTCCTGCCATTTAACAACGTGAAATGTATTCATGCTTCCCTCCAAATGATTTAGTGCAGCTTTTTCCTCAACCATCATATTTGTTGCGTACAGCTGAGTAAAAAAAAAAAGAAAAAGAAAAGAAAAGCCCCACTTGCGACCGTTCCAGCGGCAGTGACAGGTATTCAGCTCGCTCAAGGTCAAGATGGCTCGGGTCACAGCTGGTGTGTTGATGGAGCGCTGTGTCAACGGAACGCTGTGGGTAACAGTGAAGCGAACGGAATCTAATGGATGCTAAGCGACCGTTTATCAGAGAGACCCTGGGTCTCAATGAGGTTTTTAACCTGTATAAATAAAGGTCAATAAAAATAAAATCAGACCGTAGCATGTAAAGAAAAGTTGCCGGTAAACCACTATTCTACGCGGTGGCTGGGATTCTTCTCTATTTCCACCCGTGCGGCTAGCATAACGATCCACGTTGCCACTTCAGGAATGATGAAGAGTGGTTATTCACAGAAACACAAAGCTAGCCGGTATCAGGTGAGTAATGCTGCAGCGGACTGCTGGCCGTGACGAAAACGCAGGGGGCAGTTTGTCTCCCGCTGCGTAATTTAAAGGCGAGGTAACCAAGACATTTACAAGTCGAAGCCGCACATCACGGATGGCGAACCTCCCGATCTACTCCTGGTCGGTTGCGGCCCGCTCCTACGTCTGTGAGGTGAAGTACGACGTCGGTGGCTCATTCACAGCAATGCCACAGATTTCCAGTAGGTGTGAAACTGGGGGAGAAAAAAAAAAAATGCTCACACAGTGAAGCAACCATCATATGATCGGTGGTTGCCATAGCAACTGATCCCAGCAGTCGACCCTTTAGAAAGTGAGTCACATGAGCGAAGAATGGAAGAAGACAGGGAGCTGAGGATGTATACGCTGGTTGACGTTAGCGGTTAGGTTAGCGTGAGGAAGTAAAATGGATGTACAAAATCATTTATTATACATGCAGCAAGGCCTGAATAACAACAGTGTTTATCAGGAGTTTCTTTTTTTACACAAAACACCCCCTTCATTACAAGAATTAGAGGGGTCTGGCCGCAGACATGCAACACTTCCAACATTTGACACTGATATTGACATTGATTGAGTGAAATTTATCTGAGGGAATCTGTCAGTCCCGCAAAGAGATCCTTCAGCCGCTGATATTCTAGTAGCACATTCCAGCACGAATTAGCCTACTAATCCTCCAGGCAGTATGTGTCCTTGTTTGACTCAGTTCTTCAGAAAGCCTCCTTTCCACTTTCTAAACGTGTTCCAGGAACAAACGGTCTCAAAACGGCGTTGCCCTGGGCTGCTATCTAAAACAACACATCACCTGGCAGAGCAGGCCTTAAAAAGACCACCTCTACACAAGTTCCTCACTTGCAGACTTTTCACTGGCAGTATTTAAAATGTGGAGGATGATCTTCATTTCACTATCGCTGTAACTCTTCATTCAAAACTAGTGTGCCCTGTAGATTGGCATGCCGTCCATTTATGTGTTTGGCAACTGATACCTTGCCTTGTGGGCATTCAAATGATAAAGATATTAACAATAATTATGCAAGATTATAAAAAAGGCTATTCAAAGCTATTTCTATGGACAAGTTGGCTGTTGTTGGGGTTTTTTTTTGTTTTTGTTTTTAAACACACAAAATGACAAAAATACAGAGCGGAGCAGCAAATGCAGCCAAGGACAGGATTAACTGCTAGTGTTACTAAGAAAAATGATTGCTACAAATTATCCACACCAGAGAAATGGCCTATAAGAAGCCATGTCCTTTAATCGTCACAAACCTGTTTAAGTCAAGTTAAATGTTTGGCAGACCTATTGGCCACTAAGCCCCACATCTAATAGAGGTAAACTGTGTCAGGGGAGTTTGTCTTAATGTCTATATAATGTGAGGATTATTTGATTATTATTGTAAGATAATATATATTATCATATTCTTATATATATATTTAGTATTATCATTGTTATTATTGTTATTGAATTAGAGCACACGTTGCTTTGCTTCATTAAATGTCAACATCCCACAGACAGACACTGCATTGTACCTGTAGATTGTCCAAAGGTTGAAGCTGCAAAGGCAGGACGTTTTGCACCATTCAAACAAAATGGGAGCTGGCTCAAACAACTTGTTTAATAAACATGATAGTACGCCTACCTGTTTTAGGCTAATAGGTCTGCCCTGGGAACACTGCAGATGTTTTTGGACCAAGTGTCAGTTGCTGACGTACGCAAGAAGAGCTGATGACTCAAACCTGCGTCAGACTTCGTCGTGACTTTACCATAGTTTCTTCATCCTATGGGGAGCTGAATTACCCCACAACAAAACCATAACCACGTGGAAACTAGAGGTGTGAGGCGGACTTTGCAGAGAGCAAATACCAGCCAACAGTGGAGATAAACCACCACTCTATTTGGGTAAAAGTTAACGCTATTAATAATCCAACTTGTGCCAGCCGGTGAGTTCCTGCGTCAGACTTTACGCGCCGAGCCTCCAACCAGACTAGAACCTCTGTGTGATTTCGCATCTCTTTGCGCGCAGTGATGCTGCATATAGCGTCTGCATGAAGATATAACTACTTTGCATTCACACACACACTGAGTCGGACGTTATATTTCGTCCCGCACACCACATTAAGGTAAGAATGCTATTATTTTTTTTTAAGTCATATCATTTTAGAAATGCAATCATGTTTGTTTCGCTGCAACGTTTCCCCGCATACATCGCATCGATTTTCACTTTTATTGCTCCTCGACGTCGCCAGACAGCTTCCCCTGAACCACGTTACTAATCCGATAACGGCAATAGAAGGTCACTTTTCACCTTGTCGTTATCACCTGTCCGACGGAGACGAGCGTCCCGCATCCCGGACGCGTACATTCATCCTTCCTCGTTGACGATGCCGCGCCAAGTGCGTCCAAATTTGGCCCGAATATGACATCAGGGATAGGCTTATTAATCATCCCGTGTCTCTGATAATTGCCGTTTAAATCTCTGCATTAGGCATTTGTATAGGCTACATGCAACATTTGACCTTGACATGGAATCCGAGGTTATCCACACATAGGTCTTGAAATTATGGTAGGCCTATATGTAATCTTTAAAACCGCAAGTCGACATAGTAGAATGCCTCAATTGGGCCGAGAAGGTGCCATTTTGGACCTGTCAGATTCACAGTGCTGCTGTTCAGGCTACAGTAAAATCCCAGTGGGAGTAAAAGTCACTCGTGTTTGCTGGCTGGCGTGTTTGTTAACAGGGATTTTTGCCAGCGCATGTAATTTGACAACGAAGGAGTTATACAATCACCGAGAATACAACAGATCCTACAGTATTCTATCACCTCTATGAGTGCCATGATCTATTTCCCTTCTTCCCTGTCAAATTAACTCCATGTAATTTGCAGCTGTCCTTCAGGGAATATCATGTCTGTCCATTTGAGATGGTGAGAGGAGAGGTAGGGTGCTGCAAGGGATGGGATTTCAATTTCGCAGGGAGAGCCATTGCTTAGCAACCAGACTAGATAAAAGTGACACTGGGAACCTGTACTGTTATTTCATCAACACCACGCTGTCTGTGGAGGATTAGAAGGATGTGGGTGTGGGGTAACAGAGGTGCACCATCCTCTCTAGAGGGGAGCAGAACCGACGCTTAGTGGGATCCTGAGTTTGTCGTGCAGCTTTTAGCCTAGTTAGTTTAGAAATAATCGAATCATTCAGAAACAAGCAAAAAATATGCGCAGCCCTGTGTATTGAATGTATAGTGTTATTTTTTGGATTTGTTGTTTGTTGTTTGGATTTTGTCACTAAAAGGGAAATTCTACTTCTAGAGTGGTGTCCTTGAAACAAGTAGGGGTTAAGTACCTTGGATACGGTGACCGGTGTGACCACATGCAGGGTGCAAGCCCCGGCCCTCTCAGCTGGGGGATGCTCTCAGTAACCACTAGTGATTGTGTTGTACCCTCTGCTGTCTGCAACGCGTCTCGCGCTGACACTTGAACTGCATGTGAGGTCCTTGCGTCGCGGTGAAAGCATGCTGGCACAGTTTACTGTCAAACTCTGGAAGTTGTTGATTTTCCTCTGCATCAGTGTCATCAAGGCAAAGCCCTGTATACTTATTATACTTGGTGGTAAGATTCAGATTGTAAAAAATCTACTTTGAAAAATGTACGCTTTACTATCAGCAAATCCCTGCATGAACACGAACCCTGCCACTCATCCAAAATATTCATAATGGTATTCTTTACATATTTATTCTTTACATCTATATTGTAGATGTAATTTGACTATGAGAGGGTAATAGAAAAGGTCACTTTACAGTGACAGGGCCCTTTATATTATATGTAAATCACCCCAGAGTGTTGTAGAAAAACTCCATTTCCTCCTAACTAGCCCCTCCCCTTCGACAGCCAGAGTGTGAATCACACCAACTGTCGTCTTATGTACCCGTACAGTACACAGTCATTTGGACAGTTTGTTAACTGTACCATGATTTACATGTGTTTCAAAAAGTAGGACAAAAACAAAGTTGTGTGACCAGTCTCAGCTCTTTCCCCCGTCTCTGTTCTATGGCGTTTACCTCAAAACACTCCCGGCAACCACCAGGTTAGCAAGAAAAAAAATTGTTATTTTGTTTGCGCACACATACATTTCATTTCTTTCACACCTTTGTCTATGACTCATGCTAGAAGGATGTAGGTTAGGTTTAGATGTGCTGTGGGAAAGGTCATTATTGTTTGAGGAGCGGGGATGAGCACCCCTCTCTGCCTCTCTGCCGCGGCGTGGCGTGACTGCAGGGGGTTAGCCGCTGCTGAGGAATGCGGTGTGCGTGCTGCTGTGGCGGCCTCTGGGTGGGCTGACCGGCCAGCCGTTCTTCAGAAGTCGCTGCGTGTGAGAAGCCGGTTGCGTCCATCCCTCGCTCTAGTGGCCCTTTGTGCAGATCAAACGGCTCTGACTGACATCTAAGGCCGCCAGAGTGACGTGTCAGAACTCTTGCCAGTCATTGGGGCAACTTCAAGATCCCGTTTGGAAATTCTCCATGGAAACCCAGTCATTTGACATCCTTAATAATAGTTAAAGGATAATTCCATCCATTTTCAACCTGGAGCTCATTTCCCTGTCTTTTCCTATCATACTGACCGGCTCTGATCAAAATATATGAAAATAATATCTCAAGACGTGCCTGTTTTCGTACACTTTTGATGCTAGTTTGGCCATTGGTTCATCACTTCCTTGTTTCTTTTCGCTGGTTGCTGGTGTGCATGCGCCGGGAGAGTGGCTAAGATATCATCAACACAGATATGTTTTTAACAACATCTATTTACAGACACGTATCGCTGCAGGATGAGTGTCACTGTTTTGAAAAGGGCATGTTTTGGGTGATTTTGGGATAAATTTTTGCGGATTTCCAAAGAATTCTATTGGAGACTCACAAACCCAGCCAGCTGAGTCCATACCGCTATAACCAAGCAATTGATGAGATTTTATTTCAGAACTGATCGGTGTGATAAAAGACAGGGAAACAAGGTCTGGAATCATCCTTTAACTATTATCTGTTCCTCTGGATGTTGTTTAGCATGTAACCATGCTTGCTCTTATCGTTCATTGCTAAATTGAAGTTTTATTAACCATTTGATGTAAATGTAAAGTATTTCATGGTATTTTAATCTGTTTATTTTCAAAAACCAGTCTTTGCAGTTGAAATACCTTGTCATTAGGAGCGCTGAATGTGGGCAACTACAAAACCAAATAATCTAAAACAACTGTCTTCATTATTCACAGTCGACAGTGGATTCATTTGGCCTTGAGCTTCTAAAATGCCAAGTAAAGCCTCTCTCTTGTAGTACTGTGGTCTAAAATGAAAGGGGGGGGGCGGGTAGCCACAGGACTGTGGGATCATCAAAGGATTTTGCAGGGGGCTCCAACAAAGTCACATTCGCACACAATTACATATGGCAGAAAACTTTCCAGGCGAGTCCTCTGATTACCACACTTTTTAAACTCTTTGATCACCCCACCGGTATGTTAAGACAACCTGCACGCAAGATGCAGGAAGCTAGGATGGGCTGGCCAGAGTAAGTGCAAGATACATACAAAGCATGGGACTTGGGGGGGGGGGGGTTAATTTCATTATGTTGCATTCCTTTCTTGGATTTGTTCAGGCCAGTAGTCACACAAACAGACGACTGATCACCATGCTCACTGCCGTTCATGTGCTCCGCAATGCTATTCACATGACTCAACTTTAGTGTTATGACTTGTGCTGCGAAGAGAATTGTAATACAAGCTCTTTCTCTCTCTCATTTCCTATAATTAATTGCATCACTGAAATACCTCACATAGTCAAATGAAGTCAAATTTATTTATATAGCCCCTGATCACATTACAGTCTCAAAGAGACTTAAAAGCCCACAATTAAAAGAGGAATTACATTTCTGCATTGCTTTTTCTTACCATATGCTGCAGAAAATATATATTCATGCTAGCTAGCAGACAGACATGGGAACATATGATTGAAAGCAGGGGTTTTATATTTTATCATGCTCTTAAACTTCTTTCCTACACTTTTAGACTTTTACATTTTGGCACATGTGCTCCATTAGAATAAATGTCATCTTAGAGCCCTGGCACTAAGTGTTGACTGTTCTCCAAGCAGCCTAGCTATCTTTCAAGCAGCCCAGCAGTGATGGGAATTAGCGCTCTTTAAAGGGAGCCGGATCTTATGGCTCTGTTCCCTTCCGAGAGCAGTTCAAAAGTCTCTCCGCCTGGCTGGTGCCAGGGGGAAAAAAAGAAAAAAGAACGTCTCTTCGGTGTGAGTCGTAGTTTGCGTGGTTCCTCCTACCTAAGAGGAGGAACCACAGGATCGTTCGTGAACGACGCATCGCTACAGCCTAGCTACCCTTCCTGCAGCCTAGCTATGGTACAGTACACGCTGTTCATGAGTTTGCTGTGACATAGCTAGGCTACAAATTAGCACTTGACCTTTGACCAAACCATTGTCTGATCATGACCGTCTGTCTGACGACCTCCAAACATTTCTCTTTACAGGTTTAGGAAAAAGCACAACGTCCCCCGGTACCCTCTCGGATCCCTCCCGGCTCCTCGCCTCTCTCCTTTCTGTTCTCTGTCTCCACTCTCCTTCCCTCGATCGCTTCCACCCTTTCGAGGCGTTCCTCCGGCCCTACCATGCCGAAGAACAGCAAGGTGACCCAGAGGGAGCACAGCAATGAGGCCGTCACTGAGTCAGTGGCTGACCTGCTGGCCCTGGAGCAGCCCATGGACTATAAGAGCAGTCAGATGAGCATGGGCCTCAGCCCCGGGGCCATCGCTCCCGGAAAGGGCCTGCTTCCCTCCCCTGACCCGGACGGCGAGGACGGTCGACCAGCCTGGAACAACAAGCTGGAGTACATCCTGGCCCAGGTGGGCTTCTCTGTGGGCCTGGGCAACGTGTGGAGGTTCCCCTACCTGTGTCAGAAGAACGGTGGAGGTAGGTTCTCAGGGGGAGGGGGGATACATGTTACGGTCTAAGCCTAGTAGGAGAGCAGGAGTAGAGTTTGTTGTAATGTGGCAGTTCAGTGTGGGCTAGCGCCAGAGAAGCTTGAAGGTCTCGCATAGCTCAAAGGCTAGAGTGTAGCACTAACGCTGCCAGGATTAGCGGCTTCATTCCCACTGGGGCTGAAAATTGGTGAGATGCTCAATGCGGTTTTGCTCCGTCTCATGAAAATTGCATTTGCGTCACATTTCCGAAAAATGCTCCAGCAATCCCAGTTAATTTAGCTCTCATTTCCTTAATGCCAAGTGCAGCAAATTTAATCACGAGGTATGGTACTTCCAGTCTAGTGGTGCAGCTGACACACTGGCAGCCCGTTCTCTGTGTGTGTGTGTGTGTGTGTGTGTGTGTGTGTGTGCGTGGCGAGCACTCTGCATATCACTGGATTCGATGGCACACCGAGGGCTTCTCCTGACACGTAGCCAAGGTGCCTGAGGTCACATAAGAGGACAGCGTGTGGTGACAGTTTCAACCACCTGCAGTTTCACACCTATCTAAGCCGCCACAACAATATGTCGGCTGTGTACAGACGCTCTCTTACCCATTATTCTCCGCCATTTCCATCTGCTTTTTTGAGAAACAGACGTGTAATAAAAAGAAATCACGTACTCACGTACTCTGCAAAATTACTTTATCTGAAATAACCACAAGTTGTGACATCAAAATCCCTCTTAAACCACGCTGTTGCGTTTGCTCGCTGTATCGTATCAATACCTGATTTTGGTTAAAGGATATACTGTACATGGGGTGCGTGACACTGGTACAGCTGTGCTGCGCTTGTGTTGTTCTCAAGTCAATGTGCTGCACGTTACATCTGACGACGGCACCGCTGTTGTGTCCCTCTTGATAAATTGGGTCCTGTCACCAAATTAGCCAACTGCTTATGTCAGCTGTTAAGGGCAGTCTCCTGAACGCGTCTCAAAGCTGAGTGGGCTTGTGCCATCAGCGGCTTCGGGAATAATGCGGTTTTCCAGTCAGGGACACACTGAGCGCTGTGGCCCAGTAGTGTCGCTTATGGATCGCGGTCTGAGCGCCTCCATCTTCATTTGTATTTGCTGTGAGGTTTCTCAAGCTTATCATGTTGGCATTGTCTGTATTATCAGCGACTTACAGTGTTGTGTGTGGGTGGCAGTGACTAAGATGGAGGAAATGGAACAGTCAACATTGATTTCCTGGGTTTTCAAACATTTATTGTTGGTTGAGTTCGTGTGGGAGGTGCGTGTACCTACGCTATATAAAATGCATGCTAATAAATGAATGAATGCGCGCTGGATAAGTGATAACGTGCGTGAGCGTGCACGTGGCCTCGTACAAAAACTGCGTGTGCCTCTTAAGGTTGCGGTTCAATAGCCGGTTCTGTTCTGGAGCCGGTTCCGAGTTGATAAAGTATCCAGATTCGATAAGCTCCGAGTGAAACAAATGTCTTATTGAACCTGTTTTTTCCCAAAATCTAGATCTTTGTTCTACAACTGCCATCGGTTGCTGTGGCATAATAAAACAACATATTATGATAAAAAAGGTTGTTAAATCTAATAAATCTGATATTTTTTCCCTGTGCTCTGTCCACTATTTTACCAAAAAGATTCGATAAGTGATTCGAATGGATTCAGATTCGACAAGCCGATTCGATACTGGATTCAGATTCGATAAAATGCTATCGAACTCCAACCCTAGTACCTGCTCGCATCCACTTTAAGTGGAGGTGTGGTTTTTTCCGTGTTCGTTTGTGTGTAGTAAGGACTGTGTATCCCTAGTGAAATCTGACTCCACGGTACGTACCACATCCTGGCCTGGGCTTGTCCTAACAATAATGATGAGGATGTCTGTTTTAGGCTTGACAACCTACTCTGTTTGTCCTCCCGTGTCCCTCCTTGTCTCTCTCTCTCTCTCTCTCTCTCTCTCTCTCTCTCTCATTCACTCTTTCTGTGCCTCCGTGTTTCATCCTCTATCATTTGGTCTCTGCTGCGTTTTCCATATTTAACAGGAGACACACACCTTTTCAGACACGCAAGGCCGGTGAACTTAACACAATTGAATAAAAAAAAAAGCCAAGCGGCATCACATCGCTCGCCCTAACCCGTAACCCACGTCTGCTGTTAGCTCGCCCACAGGGTTCTCTGTATTTTTGATCCAGACAAATGTCGTACTTTATCTAGCTAGTGTGTTATTAGAGTGATTTGTTTTCGGTCTGCACATAACAGCAGGTGAGGGGGCCGTGAACTACATCAACCACTCCGCTCTGGCTTTGGATCTCTTTGTCGCCATGGTTCCTCTTCGTGTCCTGACGTAAGCAGGCTCGGACGTGACACGCTGGCCTTGAGAGCCTGCTGCTCGCTCGCTCTCTCTCTCTCCAGCCTTACTCGAGTTAAAAAAACAAAACAAAGAGCGCAAAATCTGGTAAAATGGAGGATTGCAGACAGTAGAAAGATTTATCAAGGAGGAAGAGAGAAAGAGACTCAGAACAAATGTGCTGGAGTGGTGGAGGAGAGAGAGAATAGACAGACTGTGAGCATTCATTGGTATTGTGCTTTTATACAGTGAGCCTTTGTACTAAACTAAATAAGGACACTTCTCTTGTACATCGCACATAAATCAACTTTGGTTCTCCATTTTTTTTATCTCAAATGTATTGTATTTCAAACAGGGCAAGCAGTCTACACGTAACATTATGACAACCAGAGTATGTGTACATTCTCTATTAACAATCCCTGTTCCTGTCTCAGGGGCGTACCTGGTGCCGTACTTTATCCTCCTCATCCTCATCGGCATCCCCTTGTTCTTCCTTGAGCTGGCCGTGGGTCAGAGGATCAGGCGTGGCAGCATCGGGGTGTGGAACTACGTCTACCCACAGCTAGGAGGCATCGGGGTTTCCAGTCTGATGGTAAGGGCTTCTTTGAGCTCCTAAACAACATGGCCGCTGATTAACATCGCGATAACAGCAGCCGTGGAAGGACACGGTGCTGAATGTGTCACTGTTTCCATTTCACGCATCGGGTGCTGGTTATTAATTAATTAATGACTTTATTTATGTAGCAATTGTGTTAAGCAAAGGTTTTACGTGCATCGCAATCAAGTGAGAGACAGATAAGGTTACACAGGAAAGGACAGTAGCAAAAACAAAGACGTGGTGGTGGGTAGAATATGAACCCTGCTTAGGATAACAGATAACAGTGTGTGTGTGTGTGTGTGTGTGTGTGTGTGAGGAGTGTTGAGGCAGGATATGGACCCTGGATAGGGGGAGGGGCAAAGGGAGGGGTTTGTTTTACCTCCAGTGGACACAAACCCTGGTTCAGGTAGTGTTAGTGTTGGGAATATGAATCCCAGTTAGAGTAAGGGCCGAGTTAGAGAATGTGTGTGTGTGTGTGTGTGTGTGTGTGTGTGTGTGTGTGTGTGTGTGTGTATGTGTGTGTGGGATGGGATTAAAACCCTGGTTCAGGAAAGGGGCGCGTGTGGATGCAGAATTCATAAGCCCCTCCCCCTTCTCAGATTCACATTTTGTTTGGGGAATCAGACTTGCGATGTTGAGAGACGGGAAACATGCTGTGCCACTCGTTCAGCCGGACCCTCCCTGTCTGGTCTCGTTAAATCCCTCTGTTGATTTACAGCAGGTGGCGTACCAGAAACAGCAGCAGTCTCTGCCATTGCCCGTCCCTGTCATCTGTGCAAGTAGCGATCTTTCATGTCCTCACTATCTGATCTCCATGGCAGCAGCATCGTCAGTTTAACACCTAGTCAGTCCGTGACGCAGTCAATTAGCCAGTGATCTGGTCCGACAGATTATAATCTAGCCCGACAGATTGTGATCTGGTCCGTTAGTGACGTCATCAGTCAGTCAGTCACTTGGTGTTGTAGTCCAGTGGTCCCATGACGATCCAATGTGCCGTAAAGATCCAAGAGTATGTTGGTTATTTTATTGAAACCAAACTATACCAACTAATTAGCAGACCAACCAATCAGTGAAATTAGTCGGTGAAGTGTTTGGTTCAAATGAAAACCTGCATACACTTCATGTCACATCATGTCACATGGTTCGTTTTAGCTAGTCGATGAACTAGTCGAGAGGGGCGAGTCAGATATAGTCAGTCAGCGACTTAGTCAGTAAGCCAGTCAGTGATTTAGTCAATAAATCAATGATTTTAGTCAGTCAGTCAGGTTTTTTAGTCATTTTATTCAGCGATCTAGTCAGAGAAAAAGGGCGAGCCAGAAGCAGTGAGCCGTGTGGTAGCTTGAATGTGGTGCAAGGAGGTTCTGCAGCTATAAATACCTGCTCATACAGGGCCTCAGCCTGGGCTGCTAAAAGCACACTTCAATAATTCATACACACTCTGACTTAAGCTGTGTGCTCCGAGCCCTGACTCGACAGGCGACATTTATCCTCGACGAACATGCATAGCGTTTTTCTTCACCCTGTGTGTTGCTTTGCGTTTGCAGGTCCACCTGTGTGGTAGACGCGGGCCGCTTTGAGGAGCACTGACCTTTTCACTGTCATTTCTCCGTACCCCCTCCAGGTTTGCGGGTTCGTGGGCCTTTATTACAACGTCATTATCGGCTGGAGCATCTTCTACTTCTTCCAGTCGTTCCAGTACCCGCTACCGTGGGCTGAATGCCCCATCCGGAGAAACGGAAGCCAAGCCAGTAAGTCCACAACACAAAACACTGCAATACTACACAACAATGACTACAGCATAACACAACAACACTAATGGATAGGAAGCAGTTTATAATCACAACAGAACAGCAACAACATCAAAAGCGTAATAATAAACGGCACATACCGTCCGACTTAAGCAAAGAATAACAGCGCAGAGTCCTGCAAAGCAGTCCCGTACGCCGGAAGGTGGTGTGGCTCCTTGAAGCTGCAGAACCGCCCTCAGCGTTGACTCAGATTGCCGTGACGCTGCTCAACAGTAAAGGACTAATCCCTCCGTGCAGACTCATGGAGAGTAGGCCTGTTCCAGAGCCGGGGAAGGCCCCCGCACCTTATCCGACAGGGCAGCTCCGCTACTGGGGCCTGTCAGAAGGTATGACCTAGCTAACAAAGCACGTACCCAGAATGCCCGGCAGCTGGTAGCTCGTGGTGACAGGCAGAGGTGCACACAGGGCCTGACAGGGTAGAGGAAATCAGCTTCCATCAGCTTTAGCTCCCTAGATGTCTACTGTGCTTGTGGTTGCATACAGTATATAGCGGAGCAGCTGTTAAACATGCTGGAGAAGACTCAGCTGGGATTTTGCTGGACTGTTGCCGCTTAATTTGTCTGAGAGTAGAAAATGAATTAATGCGCTGTACATAGATTCCTGCGATACTATAGTAAATGGACTGCATTTATATAGTGCTTTTCTAGTCTACCGTCCACTCAAAGCGCTTTACAATACATGCCTCATATTCACCCATTCATACACACATACGCTCATGGCAGAGGCTGCCATGCAAGGTGCCAACCTGCTCATCAGGAGAGGTTAGGGGTTAAGTGTCTTGCTCAAGGACACTTCCACATGCTCTCTGAAGGAGCCGGGTATCGAACCTTCCGATTACCAGACGACCCTCTCCACCTCCTGAGCCACGCTGCTCATATATCTTTTCCTTCCTATCCTAGTTGTGGAGCCAGAGTGTGAGAAGAGCTCAGCCACCACCTACTTCTGGTATCGGCAGACCCTCAACATCACCAGCACCATTGACGACACCGGTGGGTTGAACTGGAGGATGACCCTGTCCCTGCTGGGTGCTTGGATCATCGTCTGCCTGGCTGTCATCAAGGGCATCCAGTCCTCTGGGAAGGTACGGGGTCTCCTGGGCTCCACAGCAGGGGAAAACCTATGGGGATTACTGCTTTGCTATTGATGGTAATACATTGTAACTAAAGGTCTATAATTTTATATAGAATCCACGTATTCAATTTCATCAGAGGATTAAGAGGTTTTTTTTTCACTTTGCTAATGCTTGTTGGTCAAAGGTGAGGTTCTACAGCCAGTCGTCACTGTTCTATTTTTGGATGTCATCTATGTTATGGAAGAGAGAGAGACATGCAATATTAATAAGCTTAGATTGAACCAAGGCTGGTTCAGGGTGTAGATAGAAAATGCTTTGGTTGGCAACAACTGCAAAAATGTCCTATAATCTCGATCCAGAGAATGAGTCACATACCACAACACAACATCCAGCACACATTTTCAATAGGAAATAGACAACAGCGAGAAGCTTGCCAAGGTATGACACAGTTTACCAAATTCCAAATGTAGTAATCCAATTATTATATTATAGCACTGCCACAACAATTCAGTGAAACGCTATTTTTATTTATCTTTCCAAACCTCTCTACATTTGGAAAGATTCCACAGATGCTTCAACACTAAGCAAACACAACGCAGTCTTGCTATTGATTCAGTGTGTGTGTGTGTGTGTGTGTGTGTGTGTGTTTGAAGAAAGAGAGAGAGAGAGAGAGAGGGAGAGAGAGAGAGACTAAGACAGTGCGTGTTTATGGGATGCCTGATGGCTCTCTGTGTACATAGTTACAATGTGGTCCTCTTATGTGTGAGGCTGCAGACTGGTGTCCATGGTAACCAATGTGAGACGTGCTTGACTTTCACTCTCTCTGTCTCTCTCTCTCTCTCTCTCTCTTTTCCTCCCCTCTCCCTCTGTCTCTCTATCTCCATCTCATTGTCTCTCTCCCTCTCAGGTCATGTACTTCAGCTCTCTCTTCCCATATGTGGTGCTCTTCTGTTTCCTGGTGCGAGGCTTGCTGCTGAGGGGAGCAGTGGACGGCATTGCTCACATGTTCACCCCTAAGGTGAGGGGAACGCAGCCAACGAAACACCAGCTATCTCCTGTGGGATCGCAAACAAAAGGCTGCATTTACCTTCAGCCAGCCAGCACAGAACGGCCTCAATAGGTCCGCAGAGATGTTGCCTGATATGGCAATGTGTTTAAAAATGTACGGTAGTAAATTCCAAAGGTGGAAAAAAACTAGGTTCAGCAAGTAGAAGTACTAACCGTTAATTTACGTTAATTTGCCACCCACGTACTAAACCAGCTGCTTGTAATAAACACAGCGCTTCAGTTAGGTAGGGAAAACTAATTAGTGACATCAGCTGGTTTAGTGCACAGGCGGAGCAAATCTTGGTAAAAATCCGTACACGTCGCTGTGGTTTTCCCTGTTAAATTGCGGTATACTCTGGGAAAACCAAGTCCTAAAGCCGCTGTTGTCTTCGTGCTGATCGCTCATTCATGGCTTGTTGACCAAATAGATATTTGGCATATGCAAGTGACACTTTATCTATGCAAGGTGCTCAGCCATGAGTGATTGATGGCTTCAGCGGCTGTACCTGATGTAGATGCTCTTGTAGAAAAACGTTGTGTCATTTAGGGTCTACAGTCGTGTAATGAAAGTGTGGTTGTTGTCTCCCTCTTGTGGTAGATCACTGTAAATGCAATGAAAAGACACTGCTGTAGGCAAGCGCATTATTCTCTGCTGTGAGAGATTTGCGTTTACTTTATTGTGTTGACCATGATTAGACCATGTGAATGATTCAAATTACTGATAAAAGAAAAAAAAATAAAGAAACGAAAGCTACGAAAGTACCAGGTTTCACTGCACGCCTGCTGAATTACAAACATTTCATTTCTTTTTGAGCCATTGAAAGTTACAAGAATTGATCTGGCAACTTAACGCATTACAGACACAAAACATTTGCGATACAATTTACAAAATAGTTTTTTCTGTGTAACATTCAAGAAACTGTTGTCCATGGCACTATCACAGGATAGATAAACGCACAAAGGTGTATGCTCCTACAATTACTACCCCTGCACTGAATACATATCTAAGACATTTCTACAAACAGAGTTCCAAGAGTCTCACCTTTGACCCTGTCCCGTTACTTCCTGTCTCCAGCTGGAGAAGATGCTAGAACCCCAGGTGTGGAGAGAAGCAGCCACCCAGGTCTTCTTCGCCCTGGGCCTGGGTTTTGGAGGTGTCATCGCTTTCTCCAGCTACAACAAGCGAGACAATAACTGTCACTTTGACGCCGCGTTGGTGTCCGTCATCAATTTTGTGACCTCCATCCTGGCCACCTTAGTGGTGTTCGCTGTCCTGGGCTTCAAGGCCAACGTCATGAACGAGAAGTGTGTTGTCGAGTGAGTTCCTCCTCGTATAAGAAATGTCAGATTGCTAGCATTATAAGACAAGATAGAATGGGATTCAGATGGGACAGAGTCCCCAAATATACATTTTATTTTATATGCCTGCATGTAATAAACAGTCAACGTAAACAATGGCAACAGTCAACCAAGTTTCGAGCAGTCTTTCTTCTGTTGGATGAAATGGCAGCTGTTTATGCTATGAGCTTGATGCGTCAACACCTCCCCCTTAAACCTTTTCCAACCCTATGCAGGAACGCAGAGAAGATCCTGGGCTACCTGAACACTGGCGTGTTGAGCAAGGAACTCATCCCCCCTCACATCAACTTCTCCCACTTGTCCACCCAGGACTACGCTGAGATGTACGGCGTCATCAAGGCGGTTAAGGAGGACAGCTTCAGCGAGCTCGGCCTGGACGCCTGCCTCCTGGAGGATGAACTCAACAAGGTCAGCAGAAGGGTCGTCAGAGGTTAATGGCGATATATTTCATGTGTATCTATATTTGAGAATGTGTGAATAACACATGAAAGCCACTACAGACAGGATTTATGCTTTAATATATCATAAAATACATTTTGATTGCATATTGTGATGGCTGTGGAAGAATGACACCATCGCCGTTAAGATTGGTTCCCTAGAAACCTTGTGTTCACTATGCAGTGTGCCACCGGGTACGATCTCCTGGGACAATAGAAGGGCAGATGTACATACAATACATAAAGGAAGTGCCTCAACCATAACAGGAAGAGTCACACAACTCCTTTTTCCATGGTCAGACCAAACGAGAAGTGAATCTAAATTATAAATAAATATTCAACTTCAACAAACAATTTGCATGAGTGTTCGGTCTGAACGCAGCTTTAGACTCCTTACCTTAAGACGTAACACGTTGGTGATCTAGGAATGAAAGCTAAATCTACTGTTGCATTAGAAATCACTGACCGCTATCTACGTATGCAGCCATCTTGACCTCTGTCTCCTCCTCCCCTAGGCTGTGCAGGGCACCGGTCTGGCCTTCATCGCCTTCACTGAGGCCATGACCCATTTCCCTGCCAGTCCCTTCTGGTCTGTCATGTTCTTCTTCATGCTGATCAACTTGGGCCTGGGCAGCATGATAGGCACCATGACCGGTATCACCACACCCATACTGGACGCCTTCAAGATACGCAAGGAGATCCTCTGTGGTGAGGGGGAAGTTGCAGTGTCCATAACCCTGAAAAACACAAACCTCTGAACATATTACAAGCAGAACAGTAATGTAGCGGCCTTTCCGATGTAAACAAACACATACATAGAGGCATTATGAACAGAGAGGCACATCGTGGTGTGTCAGCTAGTTCAAGATGTTTTTCCAAGCTCCTGACAGGTTCCTCTCTCTCCCCTCCAGTGGCTTGCTGTATCATAGCCTTCTTCTTAGGCCTGCTCTTTGTACAGCGCTCAGGGAACTATTTTGTCACCATGTTCGATGACTACTCAGCTGGTCTACCTCTCACCGTGGTCGTGATCCTGGAGAACATCTCTGTGGCCTGGATCTATGGCACCAAGAGGTAAGGCCAATAGACCGGGGCGGGAACGGGTTGAGAAACCATTACATGTCACTTGTCTCGATACATGTCGGCTGACATGTTGTAGACTTCAGACTTGTTTGGACAGGATTGGTTTTGAAGACAATGTCTGATATGTACATACTTCAGCTACTGTTTACTTTACCTCAATCTTTTATTATGTT
>OMKK01043618.1:0-14803 GCA_900302305.1 Polymixia japonica | reverse complement strand
ACTCTCTCACTCTCTCACTCTTTCTCTTGATCTCCTCCCTTCTTTCCCACTCGGTTGTGGTGTAAGTGATGTTGACCACTCTGACTGGTGCTCTCAGGAGAAGTGAACTCCATGCTGTGCGTTAGGGCCAGAGTGCACTCATCAGTGTGGACTGGAGCCTTCAGCTGGCATTACAGCTCTCCGTTCAGCAAACTGGCCAGAGCTACAACTACATCGCTCCCCCGTCCACTCTCCCCATGAGGGGAGCAGTCTGTCCCCTGCTTACCAGTCTCTCTCTCTCTCTCTCTCTCTCTCTCTCTCTCTCTCTCTCCCCCCCCCTCCATCCCTCCCTCCTCTCTCTCTCCTCCCTCCCAATCTTTTCTCTCATCCTCGACCAGATGGGAATCATTGGAAATGAATTTGCGTCCTGCTGGTTTTAAGGTCTTGTACTGCATAGTCTGCGATCAAATGTTGAATAAATCTGTGCTACAAATGTATACAGAGGCATGGTTATTTTTACAGTAGTTACAAAGGATTAATTAATTCCTGTATGGTTGTGTGTGTGTGTGTGTGTGTGTGTGTGTGTGTGTGTGCGCAGTGTAAATATATGGGGTGTGATCCCAATGGTGGACTAGAGCTGGCTGAGGTCAGAGGAGGGCATGGGCTCAAACAGGAAGCAGCTTGCAGCTGGTCTGAAGGACTACAAGACAAAAATTGCGATCAGACCAACGAACACAGCTCATGTGTATGTGTGTGTTTGCGTGCACACTTGTGTGTTCTCCGTCTGTGTTTTTGTAGGACATCGGGGACCCCAACCCTTGTGCACTCTGCTACTTGTCACCGAAGATTCATATCCTGTCGTGTACACAGATGCTCGGAGTGTTTTTGTGTTTTTAAGGAGGGGGGGGGTGATTATAGGTTTACTAGATTGTTGGTCTCGAGCCTTGGAACCTCCTCCTTGATTAGCTCGCTCTGCAGTGTAGGAGGACAGAGGGAAGGCAGTATTATGTGTCTCTAGGACGGAGCAGGCAACAAGTCCCCACACCACACGCTACACAGCTTACCTTCTGTTGCCTCTGTGTTGGTATATTCATGATCCTCTACCAATCCTCACATCCTTTAGCGCCACTGCTTGTTTCTCTCTCTAGTAAATGCACTGTATGTGAGAAAGAGAGAGTGTGTGTACCCCACAGTGGATGAAGGAGACCAGGTTGTATGTGACAGGACCGTAAAGAGCGAGGTTAGAGGTAACCAGGGCTCTTCTAAAGTCATGTACAGTGGACGCGTTGCATCTAAAGGATGCGACTGAGAAACAATTTCTGACACTGACAAGCGGATCGAGCAGTTTTTTCCCTAAACAATTGGTTTGGTGTGTGTGTGTTTTTGTGTGTATGTGTGTGTGTGTGTGTGTGTGTGTGCGCGTGGGCATATGCTTGCGCATGTTATACAGAAGCCTGGCTGTGACTTCATCCTTGGTTCAAAGCAGCAGGAGGATGCCTGTATGGTGTGCGGAGGACACAACACCACCTGCCTGCATCATAAGAGTGTGTACCAGAGCAACCGTCAGGAGGCCGGTAGGATACTGACACACTGTAACCCCCCCAAGACGTGCACACATGCACCACGCATACCTATACCCCGAATACTCTCATCATATTATCTCTGTGAAGTACCTATTGCTTTAGAGCAGCTTCAGACCAGAACAGCATCTGGACACCTTCAGACTCACTCACTCACTATTACTCATTCACATTTAGCCAAGAGGTTATTGTGCTCTGATAAAGTGAACATTAACCATGGTGACAGTTTTACCTAACAAAAGCACTGGCTGGCTTCCAGGAAGAAGTTCAACGGCAACAAGCCCTCCATAAATGCGGTCATTATATTTTCAGTTTGAAAGCGTAATTTGAAGGGAAGGTGCAGCCAGAGGTACAGAGTGTTCCACAGGCCAAAGCCAAGGCCACCAAACGACACACTGGCTCTTTGCCACCAAAACATTCTCTACCTAAGTGGTTCCTGCAGGACAGACACCGACTGAGTGTTCGGGCAGCAGAAGCAAACATTCAAGCATACATATATACAAAGTACCTGCATACACATGCACATCAATTGAGTACACACGCATAGGCAATTTTCTTTCTTCAAAGGTCCTCTTCAAAATTGTAGTATTCTCTCAGAAGAAATTGCAGGATGGGTACACGCCCGCAAACAGAAAGTTCCCCACACCTCTGGCGTGTGACTTGGCCCAGGGCTCAGGTCTGTAACAGTAGCCTCTTGAGATAGCTCGGTGTGTAGGCTGAGCAGAGCTGACAGATGGAGTGTTGGCCATAATGGCTCAGCTTGAACATGGAGAAAACAGGCTGATAATGGCTGCTTTGTTTGGGGGGGACTCGACAGCCTTGGGAGGTTTTCTCTCCTTCTGCAGCTGTATTTCCCAACAGAGAAAGAACCCGGCTGAGGCTAGTGGCACGAATACGTTCTCCTTGCGAGGTCAGAAGCTAACAGGCTGGAGTTGATCACACTCTGCCTTTCATTGTGAACCACGGCTATTACTTCAACTTTCTTAAGTCTCAAAGCAACAGCTTTGTAACTGAGGCCTTGCAGATGAACTGTGCACATAGTTTCTCCCAGAAACTGGTAAGCAGGAGCAACCAAGGTTCTCCGCTGTTCAGAAGTCATGATGAATAGAGTCGGTCCTGGGGTCGCTTTTCTCTCAGGAGCAGCAGGGGAACTATAGAGCTGTCCCAACTTTTTGTCTTGGCTCACCAGTGAAATATCACCCTCAAGCTGTGATTTTGCTTCATTCATAAATTGTCTCTTCCTGCTTGTAAACTGCTTATGTAAATCATTAACCATAGTCGTTATTATATGATTCATTATATTGTAGATTATTTTATAATGACTTTTAAAGGCAGACTTTCACAACAATGTACGAGGACTATAATGCCAGGCACAACCTGTCAGTTTGTGGTGGATATATTTTCAAACGAACATAATTATCAGTGTTTAGGGGATTACTAAAAAAAAACTTATCCTGGGCTGGCTATCTGTGAGTTACTAATTATCTGTCAGTTACTGATTATTGAAAATTAAAAGTCAAAAGTTTAGTCTGCCATTCAGAGATTAACCCTCAACATACAATACACAGTGCAAACAAAGGAGCTGTTTAAGGTAACTGGAGTTATGTATAAAACATTGTGCAGTAAAATGGTTAGAGAAGCCAAAAGAGCTCAAGCTACAATTGTTATCCAATGGTACTTAACATTGTGTCACATCTACTAAAACTCTCAAAGGGTATTCCATGCGATTCCCTAAAAGGCGTTGTTTTGCTAAAGAAAAGGAACTGGAATGGAATGTCAGTTGCATGTGGCTCCTATCAACAGAGTAACATTTTGGAAGACGTAGCCAATTCTTTTTCATAATTTTAACATTGTTTACATCGTTTACATTGTTTACATTACATGACACATAACATAATTGAAAACCCTTCCACTCTTCTAAGAAGAGGTTATAAAGCAGTGAACCTGTGCTCCACCTCCCCCTGGGTATGTGTGTGGCGCAGGTGGATTGGAATGCACAGTGTGATGGAAACTGAAGTTTATTGAGGAACTGTACATCTGAGTGAGCACACCTGTCCATCATGGGCCCCCATGATTCACTTTATGCTCTTTTGAAAGTCAGTCTGTGAGTATCACTCGTTAGGGATGTTGTTTCATCAGTGGTGGGGATGCCTTTACAAAGCCAGTGGTTGAAGGTTCAGGAACCCCCTCTCAATCATTCAATATTTCTCAGGAACCACAAAAATAGAATCATAGCATTTATTACAGTTACACTTCTCGTGATAATAAACATGTTTGTTTTGCTTCTTCATGTTTTTAAATAAACATGAAGCACACTGAAAGAGTTGGCATCCGATCATTTTTATTAGAAACACGGCAACAAAGTTGAGAACTACTTCTCTAAGTGAACGTTTCTGTTGGCTAGAGGGCCGTCTTGGATACAACGAAGTGGCCATGATACCAGCTGGAGCCACTCACATCCGAGTCACCGACAACAGCAGGAACTATCTGGGTAAGGTTCAGCCTGTGACACACACGCTCGCACACGTACACAGTCCACAGTCCACCTGCACTGTTGTATAAATCAGGCCATATGAACCTCTCTCAGGATGAAGACACTTCACACTGTTGCCCTCCGACCTTCCCTAGTGAGATAGTTAGAACTGTTTTTACTTCCTCTTTCCAGAGGCAGGAGGGACTATAGCAGTCTGCTGATGCGCAGCTGGTCTCTGGGTGTACTCAGTGTTTTCCAGGCAACATAACAACCAAGGGCATCTATTCTCATCCACAGTTATGAGACCAAAATTAGGGGGGCCTGAAATGGAATACACTGTGATCTTGAAAGGGAAACTCATAAAGGCTTTATCTGGCCACTGGGGCCAGACAGGTGAAAGTACTTATTTCCCTCTCATGTCATGGAAAATCCCGATCCCACCAACATCCCAATATGGAAGAGAGACTGTGTCCTTAAATAGTCATATTTTTGCTTTTGGCAGTTTGTTATTGCCCAAACAAGACCCATTGATCTAACAGTTCCAACACTGTTCATAACAAATATTTGAGCTTTTGATTTAGTTCTCCATCAACGTTGAATAACAGAATATCTCATTCCTTCCCTCCTTCCTTGTACCGATCACCTCCTCCACTCAGCGCTGCAGAACGGTCGTTCTCAGTTTGTGATCAACGGCAACTGGAAGATCAGTGTTCCTGGGGAGTACAGCGTGGCTGGAACCAAACTGCTGTACCGACGCTCAGCTGACACCTGGGAGAGCTTCGAGGTTCCCGGACCCACCCAGGAGGACCTACATGTCATGGTCAGAGTCCCAGGCGACACTAGAGCTGGACACGCTGTCTGAACACAGACCATCTGGTTTCAGTGTGTTCCCAATAGTTGACATTCTCCTTACTCAAACTCATTTCAAACTCAGGCCACGCTAGATTGTTTGCATGTGGGCCTTGTGTGCAGGTACTGGCGACCGACAGAAACACAGGGATAGAGTACGAGTACTGGCTGCCACCGGACCGCTACGCCCTCTACCACGGTAGAAGAAGTCCACTCCGCCAGCCTCATCACACTGCCAGCTACCTCCCCTGGGCTCAGCCCACGCCTACAACCCCTACCACCACCACCAGGACCACAACCACCACCACCCGGCCTCCCCCTGTTACCACACGACCCTACTGGGGTAAGACCTGCTCCTGGGCTTATTCGTGCATCCTCTTATCTGTCTGATATGAGAGCACAGCATAAGAGATGGAGGCATGGCTGCTCTTAAAGGAGGGCATTAAAGTAAAGATTAACAACTTAATGAGTACCTTTTATTGACTATGCCGTGTAGACTTTGACTACCTAGTCTGTGGCAATATACTGTGCTAAATGTCTTTTGGAATATTTGACTATGTTTTACTGTTTTACTTGGAAAAGTATTAACTCTTAAAATTCAATCATGGGTTTATGAATAGCATTTTTGTAGTGAGATTATAGCGTAATAACAAAATCAGTATCAGAGTAAAGGTGACATTGTATCTATAGAGTATATATCTAGGCTGACTGCAGTAGTAGTCTCCTTCCCTCATATACACTGATGTTCTTACACAACCTTTGGACATTTCTACCATCCAATATTTAATAAGATCAAAGTAGTATTTTGTGTAGTGTCTCCCAGCTGGTGGATCATATACACAGCCTGAGTCTGTTTGTGGCCAGAAACATTGTGTTGATTATCTGTAATGAGGTTAACCTTCGATTTTCTGATTTGAGTCACAATCTCTCACGTTGAAGCAGGACACAACGATCTAAGGATCCAATAGATTAGCACCTGGTCATTAAGTATTTTTGGAACTATGCATGGATATTATGAATAATGTAGGGTACAACAGGCCCCTTTCTTCAACTTCAGGGCCAGGATGTCCAGACTCATAAGCATATGTTTAAAGAGTTTTTTGGCAAACCCTGAATCAGACCTTCCTGGATGCTAAGACTAGATCATAGCATTCCCATACTGTCACTCCTCCCTCGTGTTGCATGGATGTATACACATGTACTGTATAAACAGATATGGTTTCACAGATTGAAAAATGTATTGACCTTGCATATGAACATGAGATAGACCAAGGGAGCTTCTGTCTAGTACATATAGGCTTATTTTTGCTTAATCTTTATATAGTCAGGACTTGTAGCAAGACCAATTGTAAAATTGTATAAGGGATCCCTGCAGGCCCACGATGTGCCTTTGTCCATTTGTCATACAGTATGGGTGTACAGTTTTGAGTTTGTCCAATGAACTCAATTTTATCCAAACAAGATATTTCCTTGCTTCCTTCCTATTTCATTGGTTCTTGACCATGCAGTGAGCTGAGACATGCCTGCATTTTGCAAAAATATTAAGATAAAAAAATATACAAAAGTATCACATGAGCAGCATTAATATTTAATTGGATCAGATTACACATTTATCACCAAATTAAATGATTTGGGTCATATCTGTTCTGCACTCGAACATTTCTATATCGAAATATCATTATTGTCAATATCAAGCCTATCATTTGTGAACCTTGCTTCGAGCAACGAATAATTTGGTGCACCTTCAAATCTGATCTCAACGCAGTGTGCTGCAACTCCAGCAAGGCTGAAAACCACTGTTCTATGTAACACATCAAACATGTTATATCTCAACCTGTGTGTTTGATTTTTTTATTTTTATTATTATTATTAAATTCATCATGATAAATACCAACAATAATGTCTGGTGTTTCCCTGCTTGTTTTCCCTGGAGGCTGGCCTGTCAAGCCCCCTCGCCACCCATCACACCACAACCCTCACTCCTCTCGACATCACCCTCACCAGCCAGTCCTGCCCCGCCTGGAGAGGGAGGAGAACCACAGGAACCTGCTGCCCCAGCCCTCACCTGGAAGTACGTCTTCGGAGTTTCTTCATTTTCAATACCCGTCCACTATATTCGCACATTGCACACCACTTGGCTTGTGTTCATTATATATATTTATATTTTCATATTTTTATGGCATTTTTTGGCACAGTCCCTGGCGTTGATAGACATTTTTTGATCTTGTTTCCCGCACGTTGGACTGATGATGTATGTACATTGACTCACATGTCCCAATAATCCCAACGTGTGTATTTTCTTCTTCTTCTTCCTCTTCTTTTGGTTTAGGTGTTACTGTTTTTTTCATGCCAGTTTCAGTGCTGCTGCAGTGACATAATTTCTCTCATTTCTCATCTCTTCTCATCCTCACCTCACTTCATCCTCCGACTATCAAGGTCTCTGTATTTCCTATTCCTTTGTGTTTACTGCTGCTCTGTTACTCTTGCAGGGCATTGTGGGAAATGTAGGCGGGTTCGCGGTCGAGGGGAGCGCCAGAGACAGTATTGTCAGAAGGACTTTGGTGAGTCTGAACCAATCATAGCTTGGCTGTTTTTAACATTCTCAAGGCTTCGCAGGAATGCAAACAAACCCCCAACATTTCCCTCTGACCTAGAATATTCTCTGTTCTTATCAGTTTTCAGGGCCAAAGTCATAGGGAAGCTGTACATAGGTGAAGAGACACGTTATGACGTCCAGATCATCCACACCTACCGGAACCGCTTCCGCCTAGAGCACCGGGAGTTCCTGTGGGCCCCCAATGTGTGTGACTGCCCCCATCTGGAGGAGGGGCGACAGTATGTGCTGATGGTGCGTCGTCACATTAATTATGAGCACACCCTGAACCGCATACTGCTTGAGGAAGACAGCTACGTTGTCCCATACAAACCCAGAGAAGACATGCTACTGCGACCACTGGAGGAGCTCTGCAGTAACAGGGGACCCAAACAGCCAGCAGAACTGAGGAGATATGTGTAAAACTACATACTACAGGATCATCACAATGGGCTGCTGTGTGTGTGTGTGTGTGTGTGTGTGTGTGTGTGTGTGTGTGTGCGTGCGGTCAGAGGATGAAACATCGCAATATAGAAGCTTTGCTCTCTTCTTAACTTTTTGTTTGTGGACCTTCACAAGACTGTCAGACTACATGACAGTTGATCCAAATGACAAGAATTTCAAGGTGCCCTCACTGGAGAATGTTTGCTGGATTTTGAAGACACTGCGTTCAAAATAATTTCACCCATTTGAAACGTGCCACATTAAGAAATCAAAAAGACTCTGACTTTATTTAAAAGCTGCCCGGCTTACCATGCATAGCACTTTAGGTGGTCATTTATAGCCACCTTTAAACAGATACCAAAGAGAAGAACACTGACTGTAATGGACATTATGTTATTTCTGTTTTTCCACATCTATCATTTTGTGCAACTGTATTTGTTTTTTATTGAAATGTTTGTGTGCCGTTTAAACTTTACCCTCACTTTGTTTTTATATGCAAGATATAATAACAACATATTTCTTCATACTGTATTTATGCATAAAAGATCATCTTAAAACATGACATACTACTTGTGTTTCACTTGTTAAACCTTTCTTATTAACTATATTGCATTGCTCTTGTCATTTTTATAGTATGATAAATCAGGTCTGCTTTGTGATACTTTACATGAACATACTTTTTGTAAGAAAAGAGAGATTATGAAATATACAGTATTTTATATTGGTGTGGCACTGATTAGCTACAAAAATAAGAAGCAGTTCATTTGTTTTGAAATATTTTGTCATCTGATACATAGCTAATTAACCGCTATGCTTTGTGTAATGTATTTTAATATCACATTTTCTCTAACAAACCTCAACTAATAGTGCCAAAAGAGTTTCTTTGTACTTTGGTCCATTGTGGATCTCATGCTACAGAAGTTTCTAAAGAACATATGTAATTAAATTTGGAATTCAATCTTATTCAGTGCCTAGGAATGCCTCTTTCTGTTCATTATGCAGTGTGCACTTAATCAAACCAGACATCATTAAGACCACAGTCCACAGTTCATTCAGAAAAAAAAATTATTTAAAAAAAATAACTTGCCTCTTATGTAACTCTACCATAAAGGAAAGGCTAAACTAAACTACAAATAATATAACCATTATTGCAGCTAAAATGCCTGCTCATCAACAGTACAGTCATCACAGACAGCTCTGTCTCCTGTATGGCTTTTCAGAACATTTTCCACACACACCAACAACAGGGACAAGTTGGACTTCTATTTTACTTTAGATTCACAGTACACTTATTCACAATATCTTAGAAAAATACTAATTTTATGCGAAGGCATGGGACAGAAAGCTTCTATTTATAGAATTTAGTTAGTTATTTACTCAAAAAATACTTTGAGCCCCCCGGTATCAATTCATTATTAAACAATATCTTAAGATTCAGTGACAAATACAAGTGTAAGTCTTAAACAAGAGAAAATTTCATGTAAACAATGAAGTCAGAATAAATAACGTTTTTTCAGGAAATCATTAGTGAATATACCACTTAGAAATGATTGATGCACTTAAAGACAGAAAATGTTTGGATGCAAATCTTTGTCCAGTGTAACTCAAACCCCAAGCTTTTCTTGCTCCCAAGGTTATAAACAAGTTTTTTGTCTCGACCTTCAAATAACATCATAAACTTCTAGTTAGCTGCCTCTCATTCATTTAGGCAAATCTTTTATCAAAGAGTTTAAGTGTGAAAATATTTCCCTGACCTTTCATTCATTTTCACAGCACAGTGACTTTAAAGAGAAAATCCTAAAAGAGAAATTTTATTCCTATGATCTTGGATAGGTCACTCTTTATTTATGCACATCAACAAGTCTCTATTTGCTTTTGGTTGCAAGCAAGAATCAGTTCAAGAGCTGCTCCGTTGACAGTGAATGGAAGACCGAGTTTGTGAACACAATTAGGTACCCAGCATAATTCTATTCAATTTGCACGGGTCCTGGTTTGGAACTGAATCAAATAAAGCTCAAACAAACATACTATGAGTCCACAATGTCAACCAATGATCGAGTAGCACTTGACAGTATATTAATGACATCACTAAGTTTGGACTAGGTTGCACCAATTATGTGTAAGTTCATTAATAAATTGGGGTGTAAAAACCTTAATAAACATTTAGGAACTACTAATTGGTGCGTAAGTGGTGGGTAACTAAATGTCTTTGCATGAGAAGTGGTTATGAGTGGTTAACAAAGTGTTCTATTGTTACGTTAGCCATGTGCATTAGCTGGCTGACTGGTATGAGCCAGTTGGTATTATAGGGATCTAGATGGCAATTAAACATTCAGATTGGTATTGAAGATTGTGATTGTGGAACATGAAGAATTGCATAAAATTACTGAAAAAGATGATGCTGTGGGCAGAAGGAAATCTTCTCTGGTTGGTAAAAGAGTTCTGTAACTTTGGCATTTACAACTGCCTTGTATCAGGGAATTGCAGAAAAAGTTATTTAGTTGGTAGAGTTATGCTGTAGCCATTTGTTATTGTGCAACCCCTTTAGTTTAGAAAATCATTATAATGTTTAATTAGGATTAAGTAGCTAATTATAACCACTTTGGGAGATTTGTTTATGTTCACAAATAGGGATTGCCTCTGTAAGATCATAGGAGAAACAATCATTTCTGTTTAAGGGTGGATGCTTTATCTAAGTAATCAAGGAAAAACATCTTTGAAATGATTGCTTCAACAGTAATATCTACTGCTGAATCTAGCCTTGTTGTCATGTTGTTATGTTTGTTATCTTAAAAGTCTACAAAAAAAAAAAAACTAATTCTAAAATTATATAGAAATTCAGCCACCTAGACAACTCAAGATAACAACTCACCCTTTTTTATCCCTTTGGCAATTTGTAAATGGGTTTCCAAACCACCGTCTAGTCCTCCTTAGTGGTTTTACCGTATGATCTCAGGTCTGTGATATCGGAATATTATCCGGTTGTTCACATGTCAACAGGCTGATGTCAATGGGAACTGAGTCTTCTAATTGGTCCAGTCATCCAATTCTCACAGGAGTGTGAGTCTTTGACCCTTGCCAGGAAGTAACACCCAATCCCCAAAACCACCTCCTACAGGGCACCACGGGGAGGGTTGGAGACCTCTGACTTAAGTCCACATCAGACCAGCTCCAGCCCATTCCTCCCTGGCCTCTCACAGACAGGGTCAGACGCTGACAGTTACATGGCGCGAGGATACTGGGCGGCGTTTGATCCGTGAGCGGCGAGGTCTAGAATCAGCCCGACATTGACAGAGAGGCCCCAGCAGTAGCCAGAGGTACAGGATCACACAGGCCCAGCAGGAGGACATCTTAACCCAGAAGGTGGACCAGCTGCCGTGGGTGAAGGTGGTCTCCAGCACTGCTGACTCATAGCTGAAGAAAGAGAACACATTTAAACTCCAAAACTCTGGTTACAATCAAAATTGATTCAAAAACTTAAGAGTGAAAACAAGGCCAGTGTTTGGATGAAACCATAAAGACACAACCTCATATACTGTATCATATATATCATTAACTGACCTGAACCAGTTGGTGAGGGTCATCATGACATAAAGTGAAGCCAAGAAGAAGACAAAATGGAAGAAGAAGTAGCTATAAGCTACTCTCTGGGTCTCGTTGTGAATCACCATCTGACAGCCCTTATTCTCATCATCAATTACAAACTCCTCCTCTGGAGAAAGAATATGAAGGTTGTCATCAGAGTACATCTGTCCTTGCATCCTCAACTCCTCAGAATATACTGGTTTTAGATTTATTGTTAAGAAGAATATAGAATATAGAATATAGAATATGTGGATATAGGACTGTTAGTAGCAGGATGATAGTGTTAATAGGCCAATTAACTAACCTTCCTCTTCCTCAGGGCAGCAGAAACAGCATGTGGCTTTCTGGAACTCATAGCGGTAAACTTTGATCATCCAAAACGGACCAAACATCTCTGCCAGATAGGAGGCTTCGTTACTGGAGAAAAATGAGAAAGAAAATTGAACACAGTGAGGCAAAATCACCCCTGCGAAAACAATGGAACTTGTTGTTTGTTTGTCTTTCTTTTTGTTGAACAGCCTTCAAAAAAATTCATAATCATGAATTTCACACTTGCTGACTACATCCAAAGTAAATGAATGATGTTTTCAATATTTTTGTTTGCTTTTTAAAACTTATTGTTCACTAATGTCCTCATTTACTTGCTTTTATGAGTCATGTATTTAATCATTTTATTTCATTGCATAGTATTAAACTTTCCTTTTGTTTCATTCATGAAAAGCACAAATGTAACAAAGCAAACACATGCGGGCCATTGCAAAACCCTGTATACTTACCAAGCAAAGAGCACGCAGCAGTACATGATGGCCGCACCAATGATGGCTACAGCGTTCCCTTCCTTCTGAATGTCATCTTGGCCCACGTTGGGGTAACACACGGTCATATTCATGCCCTGGTACACCACTAGCACAGAGAAGAGCACAGGGAATAGGGCTATAATCAGGAAAACTTTGTTTTCAGTTAGTCACTTTGTTGCTGGTTAGCCAATATGTTCTTTCATTCAGGAGCAGAATCACTCTCCTCTCGTCTTATTTGATATCATGTGCTTCATTTGACCTATTATCTGTACCAGCACCACAGACAAACATGGCAGTGCGTGCACATCAAACGCATTGACAGTGATTGTAATTTTCCACCTCTTTTCTCCTTCATTTCATTTCCTGGGACATGCCTTTCTTTCTTGTAAAAGGGGCCTCTCTGTTGCACTTCACCTCCCGGGAACATCTCTTATAGACTCACCCTCTGGCCAGTTTCAAGGGGGATAGGAACATGACGCACTCGCAAAAATCTACTGTACGCACACACATGCACACGCTCTCATTCCCAAACACACCCAAATATACACACACACACACACACACACACACACACAGACACACAGACAAATCCACCCCAACCTCCAGAGGATCGTTTCAGCCGGCTGTGGATTCCAGAGTGAAGTACTGTGTTTGTGTATTGTGGAGAGAGAGGGAACCTGAGTTCACTGAAAACACTGGCTAATTACAGGCCTCAGTGTACACACACATACACACACACACGCACACACACAGGTCAAGAGTCCTCAGGGGAAAGAGAAATGTCCTGCTATTTGAATTGTTTTCAGTCACACTTCAGACTAATTCCTCCATAAGGTTTACAGCCCCTCTGTGGTTTGTGTGTGTGTGTGTGTGTGTGTCCAGATTTCCTTTCCTTTCCTGTCTGCCTAACAGGACAGTAACGAGGATGGATCACTTTGTCTAATACGCACTAATTTACACACACACACACACACACACACACACACACACACACACACACACACACACACACACACACACACACACACAGACACGCCAACAGTAAAGGGATATTAAACAGTTCAGAAGCGTGGAAGATTAAACTGTCTTAAGTTGTGTGAATGTACTGTGTCTTTGTGTGTGTGAGAGAGTATGCGTTGAAAAGGTGTTTTTATAGCGGGCTGAGAGTGCATATTTCCTCAACAAGTTGCTGCAATGTCCTGTGCTGCCCCAGGACTCTCACACACCTTCTGAGCACACATACTGTACACACATACTGTATACATACACACACACACACACACACACACGCACGCACTCTCACACTCACAAACACATTATGTTCAGTACAAAGAATCGGAGGACAAAGGTAGATGGGACATCATATTTAAGAAATCTACGAAAAGCCCTTTAAAGCTCAAAAAGAAGCGACTTAAGAAAACATTTGAACACTAATTGACATAGGATCTCTACCAGTGTTGTAGTGGTAAATAAGAAGGTGGGTAAACCATGACCCCCTAGTAGCTGACTGGCATAGTGCAAACACCCACTATATATAAACAAAAATCAATTCATTTATACTATTTCTCTAAAAAGACCCTATCTTACATCTACATTCTACTTTGTATGACGCAAACTATGAATTTACATTGTAAAGATTTATGTGAGGCTTAAAAGGGTGGGTAAACTCTATTCTCCAAATAAAACATAAGTAAGAGTAAACTGAGTTTAGGTGAGTTTACCCTCCACTACACCCCTGATCCCCACACAACAAATGGTACTTGTCTCACTTCCCACATGAAGGTGACCTACACACTGAAATGATGGTAAAAAAAACAAGGTTTATTCTGTATTGGACTCACACCCTCTTAAAGGGCGTTGTGTTCATCCAGGCGTGCATTTTCCCTTGCCTTTCACATTTGTTACAAAGGACAAACATTGCGCGGAGGGAGACGCTTAGTCTTAGGGTACCCAGACAGCCCGATGAATCAGCCTGACGCCAAAGGCTTGGGAGAGCCCACTGGGAGTTAACATAGGGAAAAGAACAGAGGGCAAAGAATTAGCAAGATCTCATCCCGTGTCTCTCATCTTAATCTAGCGGGTTAGCCGTCCTTCTCTCAGTTGTGAAACACGGACCGACAGATGAGTTTTGACCGGGCGAGCTGAGCCACTGCGTGCAGGGAGCGTTATCTGCTCAACAGCACGAGGTGTGTAAGCCCGTGTAATGACACTGCCGAGCAGTATTGCTGTGCTATTATGTTGTCATTGGATCCATAAGGAATGTGAAATATCCCTCAGTCTGCCCTCACCACAGGCCACCATCTCTGTCGGCAGCATGTCAGAGCACATCTCATCTGAGATTATCTGTGTGTGGCGCAAATGTGTGTCTGTGTGTGCATGCGTGTGTGTGTGTGTGTGTGTGTGTGTGTGTGTGTGTGTGTGTGTGTATTTGCATGTGTGGCTGGGTATGTGCATGTGCATGTGCATACGTATATGTGTGTTTGTGTATGTATTTGTGTGCTTC
>OMKK01043617.1:13073-27925 GCA_900302305.1 Polymixia japonica | reverse complement strand
CAGCTACCCAATGTACCTGCCGGAGGGCCCGTGGCACAACTCTACAGCCAGCCACCTGGGGGTGAGAGCACAGAGATGTTAGAATGTACCCTCTATTAGAATGTACCCTCTATTAGAATGAACCCTCTATTAGAATGAACCCTCTATTAGAATGAACCCTCTATTAGAATGTACCCTGTGTTAGAATGTACCCTCTGTTAGAATGCACCCTCTATTAGAATGCACCCTCTGTTAGAATGTACCCTCTGTTAGAATGAACCCTCTATTAGAATGCACCCTCTGTTAGAATGTACCCTCTATTAGAATGTACCCTCTATTAGAATGTACCCTCTATTAGAATGTACCCTCTGTTAGAATGCACCCTCTATTAGAATGCATCCTCTGTTAGAATGTACCCTCTATTAGAATGAACCTCTATTAGAATGTACCCTCTATTAGAATGCATCCTCTGTTAGAATGCATCCTCTGTTAGAATGCACCCTCTATTAGAATGAACCCTCTATTAGAATGTACCCTGTGTTAGAATGTACCCTCTATTAGAATGAACCTCTATTAGAATGAACCCTCTATTAGAATGTACCCTGTGTTAGAATGTACCCTCTATTAGAATGAACCTCTATTAGAATGAACCCTCTATTAGAATGAACCCTCTATAGCACTTCTTATCTCATTTGTCCTCAGGCCCACAGTCGACCCCCCCCACACGCACACACACACAGATAAAAACGTAGTGCTTATACCGCTGTACCGCCCAAGTAGTTTTTGGCCACACCCTACTGACACTGCTACACACAATGTGCCTTGCAGGAAGAACAAGTTCCCAGCTCTACAACAAGCCCTTAAAGAAGGGTAAGACGTACGTAAGATATGGATCCATACTCGCAATACATAGACCCCCTCAATACTGCTCTCTCACTCACCTCACTGTCATACTCTAATTTCACTAGACTAACACTTTTCGTAATACATACTTGCACACTACATAGTGCTTACGTAATACTTACGTACTGCTCCATTAGTTCGCTTCCCACATTCTGTCCACAGGCTGCCCAGTGAATTATTTCAGCTCTACTACCCCCCTTCTTTTCTCAGTCATTGATTTCTTCAGTGATTTGAATTGAAAAATGTCCATTCAAATGTATCTCATTTACATACATATGGTATGGTTGAGTAAACCTGCTTGATGATGTGTCTACAGTACATCATTCATTTGCTCCCTTGCATATCACCAGACAAACTTAAGTCAAGGCTACTTTAAGTGGTGACTGCTCACACTGGAGGTGTGTAGAATTTGTGGTGCAGTGCACAAAACAAATAGCGGCTCAGTGTAGTGATATACAGGCCAACGGTTTGCACAGTTCAGATTGCAATATTAATCACAGAGTTGCCTCATCCTTGTTGCTTAGCCTTGTTGCCCCATATGCACTTCCTCCGAACATCGCCTAGGGTACGACCAACCCAACTGTAAAGAACAATAGAAAAGTTCACAATACTGCTGTTGTCAGTGTGATCACCAGTTGAAAGTATTTGAAGAAACATATCAGCTCCGGTCTTCCTCTCTCTCTCTCTCTCTCTCTAAGCCTCTAACGTATGTCTCTCTGACGGCTGCTTCCATCTCACCTCCAGTCACCAATCTCTCTTCTCCTGTCATAGCTCAGCGACTCAGTGTCCCCATACTAAAAGTACTATCAGCTGGACTGTACTACTACCCTACTACTAATGACAAAACACTGGAAAGAAAAGACAACTAAAGAACAACATATTTTACCCAGCTCTGTGTGTGTGTGTGTGTGTGCGTGCGTGTGTGTCTGTGTGCGTGCGTGTTCCCAGTGGATGACGTAGTGGATGAAAGTGACGATAACGAGGAGACAGAGGCAGACGCAGAGAATGACACGGAGAACGAGGAGGACGAGAAGGATCATCGCACCGGGGTACCGCTCAACACACACACACACACAGACACGCTCTACTCCAACTTCGTAATCTCTCGGCACCCGACAATGTCGTGTATGTTAAATGTTTCAAGACGCGCTCTTCCCTTCCTCTGTCTGACAACGGTTTTATAGAGACAGACCCTGAACAGGCTGCATCCCAAAGAGAGACATGAAATTTTAAAGTTTAGCACCACATTAGACTCCATAAAAATTAACCATAGACTGTAGTTGTTGAACACACCATACTGGACTACAGATGTTGATGTTCCATTAAGTATTAAAATTAATGTGCCTATTTTGTACTGCATGTACTACTTGGTATGGTAAGCACTCAAACAGCAGATTTTATGACTATCATCTATATTTAGTCCCTTCTGTCTTCATTTCCTTCTGCCCTTTGTGTCATACTGATTGCATATTAACAGAACTTAACATAACACACAGACTATCCATTTATTCATCTTTCATTTGTGTTTTTTTTCCCTCTTCCTGTCCTTTGTCCTCAAATAATGATAAAGAAACAGCCCTAAATAAGCTGCAGCTCAAACAGATACACAAATCACACTGATGCAGTACCGACGTTCTTGCCTTTAATGCTTCTCTCCTTTTCCTCTGTCATCTCTGAGAATGGGAATGACATAGAGACAGAGCTTAACAACATATGTCCCAAGGAAGGCAACAAAACCCACTGTCACAACCAGCGTTTAAGATTAAGACTTCTGTCTACACACTCTCACTCTCTCACTATCTCTCTCTTTGTCTGGCTCACACTCTATCTCACCTTTGCTCTTTTTCTCTTCTGCTCTCCCTCTCTCCCTCTCTCTCTCTCTCCCTTTTTCCCTTCTGTGTCTAAGAATGATGACATCGAGACGGACCTGAACAAACTGCGTCCCAAAGAGAGCAACAGCCGTCCATTTGAGGAGCTGAGGGTCTATGAAAGGTTCTTCCTGGAGCTATCTGAAGACTTCCAGGTCAATATTACCTGCTGGGCTCAGCCACTAAGCTACGATAGACAGGCAGCATCCTAGGAGCAATGTCAGTTAGGTCAGCATAGTTGTAACACAACATGTCTTACTGATACCCAATCTGATTGGGCTGAAGTCAATATACTCGTGTGCCAACATTTTTACTTTAAGACAGTATCTTATCTACAATATAGTTAATGATAAAAAAATAATAAACTTAACATGAGGATGTGTTGAAAATGTGTAGAAAAAAAAGGTTTTTATGTTGAGTACCTTTTTGAATACTGTAAATTTTTCTTACAGTGTAGTATAAGTCTTAAAGTATAGAATAAAAAACATTGAATTAATTATAGTACTAATAAAAAAAGATGTTTACAAACTTTTAGATAGCACTTTTTAACAGTCTTACAAAGTCTTTACCAACTGCAGAAATGTCACAAAAACAGGAATTATAAAACAACATGTTAGACGAGACAAGATGTTAAAATATATTGAAATCAGTTAGGACAATGATTGCTCTTGTTCCCACAGGGTTATAACTTTGACTGTCCAAAGACATCTTCATCATCTTTGCTGTCTTTGTCATTGGCCAATAAATCCCCTCGGCCAATCATCGTGCCCACAGCTCAAGCCCTGCCCCCTAAGCGTACCCCAACCCCCAACTCTGGCGAGGAAAGCCTCCTCACCAAAGGACAACCCACCCGTCCTCCTCCCTCTGTGTCTCCTCCCCATGTCCCTCTCCCCCATCCCGCTGTCCCTGCTCCTCTGCCACCTCTAGAACTGGACACCATCCACCTGACCAAGGACCAAGACAAAAAGGACGACATGCTCACGCCCTCCCCAGACGCATGCACAACCTCCCCCTCCCAGGCCAGGCTACCCTCTCAAGGGGCGGGGCTTGAACAGGAACTGGCACGTGTGTTTGAGAACGTTGTTATAGAAGGGGAGGGGCCTCTGAACGGACTAGGAAGAGAAGGAGAGGGAGGGAGAGTAGAGGCCGTAGGATCCCCGGGGAACGCTACGAGGCACATACAGTCTCCTCTCCTCGTGGGAGGTATTGCCACGCGGCGTGTCGGAGGAGGAGGAGGCAGCGCAGGGGGTTCCGATTGCGGTTCGGAGGGTCCCGAGGAAGAGGGCGCGGTTCTGGAGGTCCCAGACACGGCCTTGCTGCTGCCGCTCCACGACCCTGACCTGTACGTGGAGATGGTGAAGGGAACGCGTTCAGTGCCCCAGTACTCCGAAGTGGCTTACCCAGACTACTTTGGTCACGTGGCCCCGACCTTTAGGGAACCCCTTCTGGAGAGAGTTTATGGTGTACAGAGGTGAGATGTTTTATAAGAGCTGGGTAATAGAATATAATGCACACACTAAGGATGGTACACGTATCACACAGATAAAATGTATATTAGGCAGACGCAAGTAAGAACCAACAGAATAAAGATAGAATAAAGATATGTCATAGAATAAATATAAGGGAACACATGCTTGAAAGTTAATACAGAGCCCAGAAGGGAGATAGGCCTTGAAACATTTGGTAGCTTCTTATTCATTATACTGTATACTTGATTTATGGTCTACTTTGAAACTATATATTTAGGGTTATGTGTAGGCTCAGAGAAGATGGGAATTGATATTCTGAACAGTGTGTGATGTGCAGAGGGGAGAAGGAATGATATCAGATCTCGATCTTGTTGTTTTTTTTGCCATGCCAGGAAAATGAAAAATAGCTCAAATATTTGAGGGAAGTATTTTATATCTGAGTTATTTCAATCAAATTATACATTTTCTGGATACCAGCCTTATTAAATCTCAGGGCACTTCAAAGTAGCTATGCAAAACGTATGTCATGTATATCCTCTGTCTCCATTTGTACCAGATAGGACTGTCATTTGAGTGCATCCTTTCTATCACATATATTTTAGTACTGTAAATGCATGCATGCTAGAGTCTGGTTTTCAACCTATGGTAAGGGGCAAGGGCCAAGATCTGGTGGGTCTCCACATGATAAGCATAGGGATATGATTTAATGCACCCTGGTCAAGGAAATTAGACCAAATTTCACATTGTGGGTCCTGGGCTGCAAAAGTCCAAGTAGCCCTAACTACAATTTCTGGCTTTCCTTACAATTTGGAAGGTGCAAGGTGGAGGTTAATGGCATGGCATTGAAGATTCCTACACAGATATGAAAAGTATGGAAAATGAATTTGGTTTTGAATCTTTAGTCCCAAGAGTAATCCAGTCAAAATATTAAACTCTTGATCAAGTATGGAATTTTTATAGGCAAATATATAGGAACCCTGGGCTCTCCCTCAACCTGCTTGATAAGCAGTAGATATGTAGGGGAAAATATGAGGTAAAATATATGTATGTGTATGTATATTGCATATATGCACGCCATGCTTTTTTATACCATTTTCTTGTTTGTTTGTGCTGTAGGTCTAAGATATTCCAGGACATTGAGAGGTTAATTCATCCCAATGACATCCTGGATAAAGTCGTTTATGACCTGGACATTCCCAGGTGAGTTTCTTCTACTGAACTCACTTTAAATCAATATTAATCTTACTCTCCGAAAAATGGGCCTAACATTTAAGGTTTTGCCAAGGGCTTTAACTTTTTTGTTCAGCTACAACCCCAGTGACAAGCTACAACCTTGTTTCTTTATTCTGAGAGCGTCAAGAGTTCTGACATTCACATTCAAGATTAACACACTTTGTTATGCAGCATTTTTGTAAAGGGCAATTACTTCTCAAGAACATTGTTTATCCTCTGCTTAAATGCCGCTGTCTATGTTGAGTTTCAGTTGTCCCGTGATCGATGATGACGGCGAGTCACTCAAGTTCAACTCTCAGTTTGAGTCTGGCAACCTCAGAAAGGCTGTTCAAGTCAGGAAGTAAGAATTTATGGAAACATCAATTACAGTAGAATTAGTGGTGTCAATTACAGTTCTATAATTGGTGTAGATTTAGTTTTTCTCATATTCATGGCAGTGAAGCACATGAAAATCTTATCTTATCTTATCTTATCTTATCTTATCTTAGCTACCTAAAATTTGACAGAAATTAGATGAAAACAAAGAGAAGATGTACTGCATCCTTTTCATTAGTGAGTTGTTTCATTGTTGCTGAACTGTGTGTGTGTGTGTGTGTATCTCCAGGTATGAGTATGACCTGGTGCTGAACTCAGACATCAACAGTAACCATTACCACCAGTGGTTCTACTTCGAGGTGAGCCGCATGCGTGTTGGAACCACATACCGCTTCAACATCATCAACTGTGAGAAGTCCAACAGTCAATTCAACTACGGTGAGACACACAAGGCTGTTCAAAAACCCAATCCTTAATCTAGATGAAAATATATAGACCCACTAGCGAAACACACCTCACTAGCGATAGACATATTTTTAAAGGTACAAGCGTATTTGTCAAACAAGCCAAACTCTCAAAGAATCTATGTCAGTATACCTAAAATTTGTATTGTCAGAAAAGTTTCAAGATCTAAATTATAAGAGATTTTGCTTTCGGTGGGCTTTCTGACATAAAGGTGTAGGTTGCTTGTGTAAAATCAAGCTTGTGCCCAAAACACTTTAAGTTTTAGATTTCAACTTCTTTTCAGGAATTGATGGTGTTACTCTAATATGTGCCATTAAAGACCCTATTTGCACAAATATCATAATTTGCTGGACAGATATATTATAAAATGCTGTCATCATTTACTGTTTAGCCTCTGTACTCTGGTTTTGTCCATGTTTTCCCCTCATCATGTTTTTCATGTTTTACTGCCTCTTATTTATTTTACACTGTCTTTGCATAATTTGTTGAACAGCCCCTGTTTTGTGTTTGCATGTGTGTGTCTGTGCCTGTGTGCGTGCATCTGTGCGTGCGTGTGCGTGCGTGTGTAGGTATGCAGGTACTGATGTACTCGGTGCAGGAGGCAATCGGTGGTAGGCCTCGTTGGGTCAGAACAGGAGAAGATATCTGCTACTACAAGTAGGTAGACCCAATAATTATCTGATTGCATCACAACTCTCATGTACTAAAGGAAAGAAAAATGATGCAGCAGGTATTATAGAGCTGATAATGTTTAAATGTCAGCAACATTGCATGTGTTATATTTTCTGCCACATAACAAAAGGAAGACAATTGTTTTCATACATTACATTGATTTGATTTTCCATAATACCCCTAAAATATATATTTTAATTATCCTGTACTGTAAAGCAATATTTTTTTAATAATTTGGTCTGATGTGTGTACATTTGGTTGTTTTAAAGCTTTTATAACGAGACCTCCCCACCAACACACACACACACACACACACACACACACACACACACACACACACAAACAAACAAACCCCACTGCCACTACCAACCTGGATCTATCCTGCAATAAAATGCAAGAATTTCCAAACGATTCCTCTACAGTGTTACATTACATTGTATTGTATGTGTTACGTACTATGTTCTACAGAGGTTGCCTATTAAATGTTCCTTCTTCTCCCCAGAAACCATTTCTCCAGGAGTTCCATTGCGGCAGGAGGTCAAAAAGGGAAGTCCTATTATACGATGACCTTCAGCACAAACTTCAGCCATAAGGATGATGTCTGCTACTTTGCCTATCACTACCCTTATACATACTCTACTCTAAAGGTAGTGTTACAATACCACTATTTATAGTCGCTAAAAGATCTATTGAATACATGTTTCTAAAGGCACAAGGACAATGCCTGCCATAATGTCTCATACCACTATCAACTGTCTGTTTACTATCCTTTTTCTTTTAAACGTTTTGTGTAACATTTCTACTGTGTTATTAGAATACAATGACCTGGAAATATCTGCAGGGGATTATGGGGAAATGGGATAATGTTTGAAATTATATCCTCAACGCAAGTGATCATACCATATGCCTGAGATTTCCTGTTTAGAAAAATGTCTGTCCGTGACGGACTTGTCTTTGTGTTTAATACTTGTAACCTGCTGTGACTCATGCTAGAGTACAGAACCCGGCATCGGCCATGTTAAAGGAAAAATATATACTTATGCCTTTATCCAGACAAATGAACCCAAACATATTTACATGTGACCAAGTACAGTGCCAACGATACAATGTTGAGCTCTAGATAGGAAGGTTTTTTTTTTAGCGTATAAGTGGAACCTACAGTAGTAGTAATGATTGAAACGTTGAAGTGCTCTATAATACTATTATACTGTATGTCCCTCTCCCCATGTCACTGTGTCCCCAGATGCACCTCTCCAAGCTGGAGGCCTTGAGGACCCCTCAGATCTACCTGAGACAGGATGTCCTGTGTGAAACGCTGGGGGGGAACAGCTGCCCCCTTCTCACCATCACTGCCATGCCTGAGTCCACCTCCAACGACCACATCTGTCAGTTTAGTAAGTAACTGCTTGTGTGTGTGTGTGGGCGCACATGTGTGTGTGTACGTGTGTCTGCGCACGTGCATGTGTGCACGTTTTTTATCCTCTCCTTCGCCGTCATGCCTAACGACCTCACGTTAGTAAGAGATTCCCTAATTCCTACGCTTGCTTTTTCTCAGTAGATTCCTTATAACCTGGTGTGCAAACCGTCTCTTTTTACAGATTTTGCTTAACAAAATAAACAAGAAACTTCATAAACATAATAAACTTAACGATTGATCCTTTCAAGCAACTGTGAAAGAGAGTTGAGGAGAATAGTATTACACGTGGGTGTGCTTATGGGATCAGGAACTGCCAGTGCCTATTATATCCCATTATATCAAGTTGTAGTCCGTTGCAGTTCACTGACTCCGTTCCTAATTGTATTTGTACATTGTTCTCCCCTTCCAGGAAATCGCCCATTGATCTTCCTGTCTGCCAGGGTGCATCCTGGAGAGACCAATGCCAGCTGGGTAATGAAGGGCACACTGGAGTTCTTGATGGGTACTAGCGCACTGGCGCACAGCCTGAGAGAAGCCTACATCTTTAAGATAGTCCCCATGCTCAACCCCGATGGAGTCATCAACGGGAGGTTAGTGGACGGTATAAAAGCAGGAGCACATTCATGCACGCATTTACGAACTCACGAGAACATGCACACAATGGAACCCGATGCCTCAAATATAGGATGTGAGATGCATATGTTTCTAAGCTAGCCCTTATCCATCAAGCCCAGTAACATAACATAACATAACATAACATAACATAACATAACATAACATAACATAACATAACATAACATAACATAACATAACATAACATAACATAACATAACATAACATAACATAACATAACATAACATAACATAACATAACATAACATAACATAACATAACATAACATAACATAACATAACTTAACATAACACCATGCATAATACTCACTCACAAATTCTAGTCCTGAAAGTCCTCCACTGGCTCCTCCATCGTCATTCACCAGTTTTTCCCCTCTTGTCCCATCTCTTCTCTTCCTCCTTCAGTCATCGTTGTTCTTTGAGCGGCGAGGACTTAAACCGCCAGTGGCAGAGCCCCAGTGCTGAGCTCCACCCCACCATCTACCACACCAAGAGCCTGCTGCAGTACCTCGCACACATCCAGAGGACGCCACTGGTACGACCTCTACTGACACAGCGGTTTTGAAACGTTTGAATCGCCGAGCGCGTTGTGAATGTTGCTGTGTCGTGAATGATGCGACATTGTGAATGTTGCCGCGTCGTGAATGTTGCCTCGTCGCGAATGTTGCCGCGTCGCGAATGTTGCCGCGTCGCGAATGTTGCCGCGTCGCGAATGTTGCCGCGTCGCGAATGTTGCCGCGTCGTGAATGTTGCTGTGCGTCGTGAGCCAACCCGCGTAAAGGGAACAGAATAAGATCTTTATAACCAACCTCGATTTGTCCAACGAAGCTCAACAGAGTAGACCTGCTCTACGCCCTGCTCCACACTGAAACCCCACCCTGGGTTTGGGTTAGGGAAACAAACTGCCCCTGCTGCCAAACCTAGCCGCTTGTGAGAAAACTCATTTAGAAAAGAGCTGACATACAAGCAAAATAATCAAAATCAATTTTGGTTCACTGAGTGAACAACATACACACTTCTATTAAATTATTTTGTGTGTGTGTGTGTGTGTGTGTGTGTGTGTGTGTGTGCGTGTGAATGTGTACGTACATGTACATGTATTTATTTGTGCATTTCTGTGCAGGTGTTCTGTGACTATCATGGCCATTCCCGTAAGAAGAATGTGTTCATGTACGGCTGCAGTGTGAAGGAGACTGTCTGGCAGTCCAATATCAGCGCTGCCTCCTGTGACCTGCATGAGGATTTGGGATACAGGGTACACACACACACACACACACACACACACCTAAGACCTGCACAAAGACTAAGGGTACAGGGATGGAGAGGCACATATAACCTTTACACACACACGCGCACACGTGCACAACCTCCCATGGAGCTGAATAATGACCCACGATATATGATGTGGTGAATGAGAAATGCACATATGCACAGAAGGCCAACTAACTCATTCACTGATATACACACGCATACGCAAATAGACATATACTTATTCCCCAACACTGTATTAAGCTTCCCCTCTGTTTCACATTACTGCTTTCACACCAATACATTTTAATAGCATTTAACTTAATAAAATCACTTTTATTCAATAACACTTGTATTGTATTGCAAAAGATGAGATTGCTATCAGTGGAGCCATCGGAGATGTTATCAGACAGACTGATTGTCCTTAGTGTTCAAATCGGTTTGTCCTAGCTTTGAATATTAATGGAGGCTGTCTTATCACTATTAGATTATGTATTGTATTGTATTACAGTGATTTAGTACAAACATCAGTCTTACTAGTCGTGTTATGGGAGATATTATCCTAAACTCTAAATCATCTAGTTTAAATTGTAATCTCATTTATTCCTCTCAGTTTGGATTTTGTGCAACAGCACAACAGTGAATTTCTGCGTTTTGTGTGAATGTCTGCATTGTTGTGCCATCAACCCTCTGTCCATAACTGGGATTTTACTGTCTCCTGTTATTTTTATTTGTTTTGATTTATTGAAATTCAAGACATTTTTTCAACATACGATATAAATTTTCTGAGATCTTGATACAGTCACGGTAGTAAACATCTTCTACATATTTTGAAACGGTCAAAACGTAAAACTGACCTTTATTTGAGTTATGATTGGTTATAAAAGATTTTATGTACAATGTCAAATGTTTTGTATTATGGCCCAAATAAATTCTGGATTGGTCCTTTAAAGGCACACTCTTTTTTAAGTGCTGTCTTGTTGCAATGAATTACAGCAACATTGTTGTTGCCATTTTACTATTTAAGCCAAAGCCTCTTTAAGCCAAAGAGTTGTACCATCAAGTACACTTTCAATAGCTAGAGCCATCACTACTGCTTTCCCAAGCAGCTGCTTTTTACAACAAGAGGTGCTTGGTGGAAACGGGGACTGTATTTACCTTAACTATAAACTATAAACTTATTCATACACACACACACACACACACACACACACATAACCTGACTATCTCTTCCGCTTAATTGTTCTCCTCTTCTTAGACCCTGCCTAAGGTCCTATCCCAGATGGCACCAGCCTTCAGCATGGCCAGCTGCAGTTTTGTTGTGGAGCGCTCCAAAGAGTCTACTGCTCGCGTGGTTGTGTGGAGGGAGATAGGAGTGCAACGCAGTTATACCATGGAGAGCACGCTCTGTGGTTGTGACCAGGGCAAATATAAGGTATGTGTGTGTGTATGTATGTACACTGTATGTGTGTGTTTGTGTGCGTGTGACTGGAGATCTGAGTTGCAGCTGGCCTGTAAGTCTCAAAATGTCCACCAGGTGGAGCCACAGTCTTAATATAGAAATTGAGAAAGACACTCAGCATCTCAGTCGAGGTGTGTGTGTGTGTGTGTGCCTGCGTTCATGTATGTAACATTATTCCATTACTCAACTCAACAAACGTTCTATCCCGTAATTTGATCATTCCAATGTTGGAACAACCTCCATTCCATCGTTCTTTCCCTTCCTCAATCTCATTCTCTATCTTTCTCTCTTTCTCTCATCCTCCCCTCCTCACTTCCTATCGTCTTTCATTTGAAATTAATTTCTCCTTTACTTTCCATCTCTCTCCTTCCGTCTCTCTCTTTCTTGTTCTGCTCCCCTGGTTCCTGACCACTGGAGGCTGCCAATGTCAACATCTGACAAGGAGCAATCCTGGGTTGCCAGTTTGGCGCCAGTCACACAAACCCCCTCCCCACCTATTGGCTTGGGATAGAGTATTTATCCAGATGTGCAGGAACTAATGCTTAGTGAATTGTGGTTGTATTTCCCCACAGCCTAGCCAAGTTTAGATGTTCCCTAGCTCCACTCTGGGGAAAAAGAAATATACAAGTGTGTGTGTGTGTGTGTGTCTGTGTCTGAGTGTCTGTGTTCATGTGTGCAAGGTTGTGTTATCAAGGACATTAGGTAAGGGATACGCGTGTGTGTGTGTGTGTACATGTCTTTCCTGGGAATTAATTTAATCATATTTCAGTTACGTTCCCACATCAAAAAGCTACTATGGAGAGCTGCTTCCAAGTGTTTGGGATTGGGATGTTTGAAAATGGATGATCCATAATTTGGCGAACACTCTGTCCATCAGCTCCAGAGCAGCTGTTGAAAGCACAGCTGCCACATAAAAGCTGTTCAATTGGCTGTTGAATTAATTATTTCCTTGAATGTACATGATTTATATTTACATGTATGTGTGTGTTTGTTTTAATCTGCGTGTGTGTGTGTGTGTCAGTATATGTGTTAACACACCAATAAGTGTGTGTCTGTCATCTCCAGGGTCTCCAGATCGGCACCAGGGAGCTAGAGGAGATGGGGGCGCAGTTCTGTGTGGCCCTGCTCAGGCTGAAGAGGTTGACCTCTCCCCTGGGCCACCGTAATCACCAACACTTTTTGGATGTGGAGAGCGATCTCATGGAGACACGCTGTAAAGTGGCCAGGTTGGACACACGCTCTAACACACACACACGCGCACAGACACAGACAAACACACACAGCTATGCACACACAGTGTGTGCATATACACAGACAATATGCGAATACTGACTGGATGTGGAGAGTGTCACTCTTAAAGATGTAATCCGTAATTTTGTTCATGTTTAAAAATCCTATTTTTGTTACTCATCAATCATCCTCACAGTGATGATTCAACTTAGTCCTGTCAGATGAATTACTCTGCTGATCCCTGTTATACTGAATGGATATTCCACTGTTGACACTAGTGACATTTCACAGGAGAAAAAAAGCAGTCCTGCGCATAGGAAGTGACTTATTTTACGTAAACGGACGTTGGGAGCAGGTAAACAAAAGAGACAAAATGGCTGAAAGACTGAAGAAAAGGCGAGTGCTATCTTCAGAAACTGAACCTGCAACTATTCCAAAGAAGAAACAAGTTAAGCTGAGGGACGGCTTCATTTCTCATACACTGAAGAAATGGCAGCATCAAGTGTGGTTGTACATCAGCCGTTCTTGACAAGCTCATGTATTTAAACCACCACATTACTGGACCTTCTCCTGGCCCAACCATCCCATGTACTTTGTCTTCCCGTTGTTTTCATTACATCTCCCTAAAAGATCCTCTTTGTCTTTCCCAAGGACGTCAGCAGGAATTCATACGGATTTTGATCTTTGACATCGTGTACGTGCCCGCAACTTAGTGGTCTGGTGTCTCTCCCTTTCTGGCTGCCATGCCAACCACACCCAGCTAACTCCTAGCCAAACCAAAAATGACTTTAGATGAGATGGAAATTAAATGGAATTTATTTTTCACTTTTCATTAGTCAACTTGGAAGATAAACAGGTTCCACTGTAGTTCAACACATGGAAGAAATCCCTTAAACAAGGGTTTCTCAAAGTCTTTCTGCCCAGGATCCAGTGTTTAGTCTCTTACCTTGGGACACAGACACATTAAAACAACACCAGAAAAAAGCACAACCCATGTTGGGTCTTCATCCTTAGTTTGAGAACCCCCTTTAAACCACAAGCTACCCTTCTGCTAAACCAAACCATTTACCACATATCTTATCTTCATCTTTTCTATTAAGTCACTTCTCTTATAATCCTCAACTGAGACATTTGCGATCCAGATAAACTAGATTCTGCTTCATTTCAACTCTGTGAAGAAATCACTGAGCCTGGCCAAACCCAAGCTCTGACCGCATAGGTTATCTAAACTACTACCTCAAATCCTCTGCGATATCTCCTCTCATTAGAACAGTTGGTGTGGGAGGATGTTCACCACAACTTAATGCTCAGGTCTCTCTCCCTCAATCTCTCTCCGTTTCTCCCTACTAACCTGCTCTACTCTCATATTGATTTATTCATTTATCATTTATGCATTTGATCATTCGGGGACCTATAAAGTGTTTTGGTGGTTGTGTGTCTGGTGTGTATATTTGCGTGTGTGTATATGTTTGTGTGTGTGTGAGAGTGTTTGTATGTGCGTGAATCCTTTGGGATAGGCTGCTATCATCCTTTATAACTTTATGGTTTTATGCATGGGGTTTGATATGGTACCACTTATCTTTTAACAGGTCATCACACAATGATATCATGGCCATTGAGAAACTGCTGCAGATGAGTGTGTCTGTGGGTATGATAAATATATGTGTGTGTGTGTGTGTATATGTCTGTGTGTGTTTTTGGTGGGAAACAGGAATGTAGCGCCATCTGTTTAAGTTGAGGCAGTTTTGTATTAAAATAGGTACGTGGGACGATGGATGTATGTCTTGTATGTACAGTATGTATGGGCGACTGGATGGGCACGCAAATTGTGACCCTATAGATGTATTTTTGTGTGGTATTTATAAGAGTGTGGGTGTGTGCTGGGGCTGCAATGAATATCGATAAATTCTAATACATTTTTCAGTCTAAAACAATTTCTGTTTTAGAATAAATATAATAA
>OMKK01043617.1:7500-11981 GCA_900302305.1 Polymixia japonica | reverse complement strand
ATACCAACCGTATGACTGCAAGTGAGACGAGGTGTGTGTGTGTGTGTGTGTGTGTGTGTGTGTGTGTGTGGGGGGGGGGGGCAGGCAGTCTTGTTGTAATGGCTTGTAATGGTTGAGGATCTCTCTCTCTGGGATCACAACTCTATCTGTCTTTATCTCTGGACAGCACTCTGTCCATCCAGACCACCATTATACAATTTTACACACACACACGCACACACACACTATTAACACACTCACTGTACAAATACTCACATACATCACACAATCTCTCTCTGTCTCTCTCTCTCTGTCTCTCTCTCTCTCTCAAGCGTACCCACAGGAGAGAGGGTTGGGACTTTAGTGTCTGAGCCCCCCCGATCGACTGTCTCCCAGGGATCACATTTCAGACCATTAACACCATTAAAAACCCACTAAAGCCACTAAAACCTCAACGAACCAGCAACCATTTAACCATTAAGACCCACAGGGAAAAAAAAACCAGTCGCACCCATGACAGGGCACAATCACCGCTTGTTAGCGTCCTATATTCAATCATTTATTTTCTGTATTATATTCTTATAATCATTATATAAAGGGAATTTTGAGTGAGTATGAATTCATTGAGATGGTGTTGCAGATGTATTGGCTGAAGATCGTGATCTCATAATGCGAAAAAACAACACCCCACAATAAAAAAAACAAATATCACAAGGAGGACATTCAAATTGATTCCAATATTCCTACAGTTTATTTGAATGTTAGAAAGAATTTGTGCATGCTTTGATTTGTGTTGTTTTTTTATTACCCTTGAACAGGCCTCTGGACTGTGGATTCCTTTTGAAATGTGTCCTGTAAAATACGTATTGGGTGAAGCACCCATTTTTCTAAATTCATGAAAAGCTGATTTAGAGGAGATGCGTGGTTTTCATGTGCCAGCAGTAATCAATCCTGTTTACATCATCAATCTACAGGGATCCATCCATCGTACATGGTTACAATATTACTGATATTGATATTCTGCTTTGTTGTTGTTTAGCAGCAGCCCCACCACGTATGTGATGGACGAGGATGAGCCTTCCTTCCTGGAGGAGGTGGACTACAGCGCAGAGAGCAACGATGAGGACCCTGACCCTGACAATGACCCTGGCAACGACCCCCAGGAAAACCCTGTCCACCTCGATCAGCTGTCTGACACAGAGACCAACCACAGGGATTAAGTCTAACCTTTGACCCCTGGACAAGGATGGGAAATTAACAATGATGGCAATTTATTTTACTGTGGCTGATGTGTTGATCTACTCTACACCAGCTGTGGTGTTTAACGTGCTATTGTTTGGATTGTTGCTTTCCAATATAAAAATCAATTTGACTGGTAAAATAGTAAACATGGCTGATGCATATTTGGATAAAGCAGTTAGTTACCCACCCTGCCCTAATAATGCTATCTTTACTTTAACTGTACAGGGCACCATTTAGTGACAGACCTGGATTAACAGTGGTTGGTCTCTATTAGAAATAGATTGAAGTATTTTTTCTGAGATGGATTGATCTTGTCTGGCAGTCCATTGGGCTGCTCCGTAAGGGGCAAATCCTGCCTACATTTCAGTCCAGTAAGGCTAAAATAAAACTTCACTGAAAGTAACTGAGGGTTACTGAAAGGATTTCAGTGAATGATTAACCCAGGAGTCACGCTGACACTATAGCTTCCACACATCATGACCTTTAACCCCTGACACCTAACCCTGACCTCAGACACCATGTAGCCTCTGAGATTTACTTAGCTAGCCAGAATACCAAACTGTGGCACTCTGACTGCCAATCCTTAACTTGAATCATTGCTTGAGCTGTTAGATTGAAGTGGTAGACATACAGTATTTTACACAACCTACAGGTACCTGAAAAGGCTGTGGATGCATAAGATAATTGGTGACTTCTATGGATGCCGATCTCTCTAATAATTTGGGGCCCCATGTCAATCTGCCTGGGCCTTACCTTTGCGTCCTAAACTTTTTCTTTGAAAGACTCTAGTGAAAGTTGTGTGAAAAGTGTAACTGACTGATCCACAGATCTAACCAACCTGCCTTCTTATTTATTATACTTTCTTCTTTCATTCTCACCCTGCACTTTGACTGCTCTGGTCACTTCTTTCCTCTCTTTGTGGGTTTAGGTCTTCCTTCCTTCCTTCCTTCCTTCCTTCCTTCCGTCCTTTTTTCCTTCCTTCCTTCCTTCCTTCCTTCCTCCCCGTCTCCTTTTCTTCCTCTACCAGGAATCCTCTTCCTCACCCTCTCTTAAAAAAAACAAGGCAGCGGTGTCTATATGCGACCCTTTGGATGACCAAACCACCCAATGACACAGATAACAGTCAAAACCGGCTGTATGTGTTTAGAGCTAGGTGGGTCTTGGTGAGGTTTTTGTTTTGTTTTAGCTAAGAGCTAAGGCACGTGTCATCCTAAGTGTCCCACACAGACCCCACCATGATAAATAATTCTTGAGCTGAGATCTGCCTCTACTCTTACCCCTGCCTTTCTGACTGTGGCGCACCATGGATCATGTTTTATATGCCTTGCTTATCCTAAATGGACATGTATTTAAAAACACAACTATAGAATGTTCACGTCTTTACCAGACACAATGTTATATGGTACAATATGTTAAGTGCACATTTAGACAAACACACCACAAACCAACACAGAGAAACTAAGCTTTTGGCCAAGTAACTTGGTTTGTGCTAAGTCAACATCAAATCAATGCAAAAGAGTACCACATTAACTAGGTGAGGATGGAATGTACAGTAATCACACACTGGTCACATTTTCATAACAATAATATACAGTTAGAACAAGCAAATCTAGCAGAAATGCACAAATAGCATGAGCTGCAAAAAGCAGAAAACCCTTTTGCACTTTAGACGTATGTTAACAAAGGCAGAAACCGAACAAGCAAAATAAAACCAAAACGTCACTTTACAAGAACAAAATGTCACATTTTGCTAGCCTCACCTTAAATCACCTCACCATCTTAAAGTTGTCATAGCACAGCCCAAAGCTGATGATAATGTTGTCGTGATTTTAATTTCAAAATGGTACTGGAACCTTTTTTCTCTTCCAGTCGTCTAAGCTTAGTGAAGTGACCCATGTATAGCAAAAGGATGGTGCTTTATAACCAGAGTAAAAAGGTGATTTGTTGTAATTTTTCTTTTCCTGTTGATGTAGGTAGAAAGATCAACATATTGTTGCATTTGTACAGTTACGCATGGCTATTTTGTTTTTATTTTCTAATTTATTAAGTATTGTTTTATTTTGGGTGTGTGTGTGTGTGTCCTTGTCCTTCTGTCTGTCATTCATTAGGTCATGGTACTGGGGTCGCAGGAGGCTATATGAGTGTATGAGTGTGTGTGTGTGTCCTTCTGTCTGTCATTCATTAGGCCATGGTACTGGGATTGCAGGAGGCTATGTGTGTGTGTGTGTGTGTTTGTTTGTTTGTTTAGGATATATGATGTGTACTGTATGGGATGAGACAATGTCCCATTGTATTAGAAAATGAGTGTTTGTTTGTAGGAGTTTTTATGTCCACCATAGAGCTGGGCAGCTAAAATTGTGAAATGTTTATTTGTTGTTGTTTATTTGTTTTAGTTTTTTTGGGAGGAGTAAACAAGCTGAAATAGTAAAACCATTTAAGTTGATTGTAACACAAATGTGTTAAAGCTTACTACAATTCATGGGAAATAAAATATGAATGTGAAAAACTGCCCTACTGCCTATTGGTGTTTTTGGATTTGTGTAATGGCTTCCTCTTACATGTATGTGGATTTGTGTAATGGCTTCCTCTTACATGTATGCTATGATCTATCAAGAGAGATCAGATTCCTGTGCTAAATGATGTCTGCAGCAAGTTTTATAACCCATAACTGGTTGCAACCATTACATAGCTTACATGGATTATGACCCATGTAACACACTCATTTTTTTATTTACTGAGTAATGTATCTATTTTCCTTTGAATTTATCCACTTATTTCTCTGTTTAGTGATCTGTTCATATGTTGGTGATTTAATGATTGATCTTTAATTGTTTTCTTTGTGGCACCAACAGTACTGTCTACTGCTGGTTTGCCTGTGGACACAGAGAAACCACATTAAAAGATCTTTGCCTTAGACAGCAGTGAAAATATCTACTTCAAAAAATTACTTTTCTGTTCCTGGATAAATCTATTTCTGGTTAATCTGGACAGAAGAGGCTTGGAAATTCGGAGGTGATGTAATGCACTATTCTCAGTCATACCCTCAGAGCAATGACTCAATCTATTTAGTCCCAGGAACTAGAAAAATGGTTGCATTCTTGTCACAGAGCCCATATTGGTAAAATCCCTGTCAGGGAGTATTTAATTCTGTTAAAAATTGCTAAAGAGAGATACGTCCCAGCTACCAGCACACTCTCTTACCATGTTTGAGAAGCACTGATTACATTTTAATAGTTTTAAGTTAGAATTTTAATTTTACT
>OMKK01043617.1:0-2500 GCA_900302305.1 Polymixia japonica | reverse complement strand
ACGTGTCAGAGTAATAGGTAGCTTCCAATCCCATCAGCAAAGGGAAGCAGATGTCTGGCCCTCCTCCCAGATTTAGGAGGTCATTTAGGGATTGAGACAGGCTGCCGGTATTGGGCTGCTGCTATTGACAAGAGGGTTGTTATCAATACAGAGGGCAGAGATGGGTGAGGAGTGAATTCCTGACTGACGGGCCTCTGCTTCTGAGGGTTAAGATTCCACACAAACCCTCACAGGAGCCAAAGAAGATAAGACTGCATAACTTCATGAGTAGTTAAGCCCATGAAGCCTATGAAGGATATAGGCCGAAAAGAACCTGATAATAAATTGTCTGATTATATTTATGGATAGTATTCATGTCATGAAACATTAAGCGATTTCTTTAATAATTTGTTTCCGGGACACTAGTCACTTTACCACACCGCGTCACTTTACACACACACAAGTCACTTTACAATTTTTCTTTTGCACACTGTCTCCCTGCACTACTGTCTTCATATTTTTTTGCACTACTGTCTTTCGTATTTTCTGCACTACTGTCTTTCATATTTCTTTTGGTATATTGCATAGTCTTGTATATTTTTAAGTATTGCATAGTCTTGTATATTTTTAGTATTTTAGTATTATTATTATTATTATTAGTATTAGTATTATTTAGTATTTAGTATTATTTTAGTATTTTTAGTTCTTAGTATATTTTTAGCTGTATGCATAATCCTTGTATATTGTATATCTTTAGCTGTACACTCTTTAGCATGTATATTCTTACATATTTTTTTAGTCTATATATTCTTTAGCATCTTATTGTTTTTCTAGCATTCATTAGCATTTTGTGTATGTGTATACACAGAACACAGAACTGACAATAAGGCAAACTTTGACTTTGACTTTGACTTCCTATTGAGCCTTCTGGAGGTGTCACGTGCCTAATTCAACAACGCATGAGTGAAGGGATATGCCCACTTCATAAACCCAATAACACACCCACTCTTACCCACCCCTCTTCCCTTTAACACGCAAGCTAAGTTTTTACATAGTGGCTCAACCAAACACAAGGGATAGCAAGGGCATGACGATCCTTCAGCCTTATTTATAGACTTAGGGAGGCCCAGAAGGCCCCTGCACAAGGGGCTAAACCTGTCCATGCTTTACAAGTGATACGCACATTTGTATCATCGACTCTGAAATCAGACAACCAGTGAAGTGATGCTAGAATTGGGGGGATTTGCACCAGTTAAAATTCTAGCTGTAGCATTATTTTCAAGTTTGAGACATGAGAGACGTTAGATAGAGGCAGGAATAAATAGTTGCAATAGTCGAGCTGAGAGAGTATAAGCATGAAAGACTCTAAAGCGATAAGAAAAAGCTTAATCGAGATGGTGATTAACAGAACAAAACAGGACTGTACAACTCCAACACATCAAAGCAAAGGTCAACATCAAAAAGGTTGTTTTTGGAAGCTGGCTTTAGATTGTTAAAAATTACTGGACATAGTCCCATGGCTGCTGAGATTCAGAGGATTGAGGCTTAGTTTTATAAGGGATGACTGGACCACAGCTTGTTGAAAGCTGAAAGCGATGCCAGAAATAAATACAAGGACTGACTGTATTAAACAACACTATCTAACTTTGGTAGAAACAATGGGTTTGTTGCTCTGCCAAAGGCCAGATCAGAAGGACAAGTTTAAGAAACACTGGACTCAAGCCCGTACTTGCAAGCACCCCGCATTTACCCAGGATCCATCATGGTGTGTCACATTCACCTGTCTCTCTGTTGTTCTAGGCTGTGTTCTTTATAACTTCTTCCCTGGTTTCCCGTCGCTTACTCTTCTTTTGTTGAACGGAATTGATAGTTTACAACATCCTCTTTGACCGACCCCATCAAGCCCGTCGCTGCTCTGTCTTCTGAAGACAAAGAGGTCTGTTGTCTGTTGAGATAGCTGTGAGTGAGTCGCTGTGGTGAGGGTTAAGAATGATCAGGGTACTGGGTTCAATGCATTCCAGATGGGTTGAAGTATAGAGACACATAGAGAATCCATGTGTTCCGTTCTCCTTATACATCCCCCCCCCACCCCCTACACACACACACACACACACTCGCAATTTGTTTGTTGCACTCATTCAAGATCGGAGATAGGTGGAACAAGAGATACAAGAAAACAATTGGTACCTAGGGCCCGAGCACGAGAGTGCCAGGGCCCCAACGGTGCCCTCTGGCACGAAGTGCGAGGACACTATTGTTTTTGTAGGGATTATTATTATTCTCCGCCAAACGTCCTTTTTTGATGCTCGAAAACTCACGAAAATTGGCCGACACATCAGACCCGGCGAAAATGACAAATTTCTGTAGTGGTTGGGTTCGGGCGTGGCCCACGGGCTCCATAGCGCCCCCAAACGCACTCCATGTTCGGGATAAAGTTTCTCAGATGTTCATGAGATTTGGTGGGATCATTGCCCTTATGATCAAGGATCTAAGGCATTTTTTAGAATAGTTAGGGTTAGGG
>OMKK01043609.1:7132-22539 GCA_900302305.1 Polymixia japonica | reverse complement strand
CAGGATGTCAGTGAGGGGACACGTTTCCTGCCCTGGTTCTGAACTGTCTGGGCTGGTTCTGAATGGTCTGGGCTGATTCTGAACTGTCTGTTTGGTTCTGAACTGTCCGGGCTGATTCTGAACTGTCTGGGCTATTTCTGAACTGTCTGTTTGGTTCTGAACTGTCTGGGCTATTTCTGAACTGTCTGTTTGGTTCTGAACTGTCTGGGCTATTTCTGAACTGTCTGTTTGGTTCTGAACTGTCTGGGCTGGTTCTGAACTGTCTGTTTGGTTCTGAACTGTCCGTGCTGATTCTGAACTGTCTGGGCTATTTCTGAACTGTCTGTTTGGTTCTGAACTGTCTGGGCTGGTTCTGAACTGTCCGGGCTGATTCTGAACTGTCTGGGCTATTTCTGAACTGTCTGTTTGATTCTGAACTGTCTGGGCTATTTCTGAACTGTCTGTTTGGTTCTGAACTGTCTGGGCTGGTTCTGAACTGTCCGGGCTGATTCTAAGGTTCTTTATACACTCCTTCAGGGGGTGAAGTAGTGTTGTTGTTGAAGCAGCAGCAGGGTTAGTGATTATCAGAGAAGCTGCTGCTCATGTGGTTTCTGAACTGTAACCGAGGTGAAGTCACTACTTGGCTTAGTTGTGAAAGGCTTTTTTCTTTCAGTGGGGAGTTTGATTAGAGGGTTGAAGTATGGGTAGACTATTTATGGAGAATAGACCAAATTAGTATCTGGTCTTCTCTTCCAACTACTTATTTTTGGGATTATAATATACTGTCAGCTATGTTAAAGGAATGCATGTTCAAGAATCATCCAAAGATATATTAAAATATCACATTTTGGAAAATGTTTTTGTCATATTTATGACATATGTACATATTGATAAATGTATTACATATTCCTTAAATATGTTTAAGGAATATATTTTAATGTTTTGCCAAACATGTTTATCAACATATGTATTCATATTTCTTAAGTATATGTAGGCCTACATATTCAATTAAATATGAATAACATTGAAAAACATCTTTGAATATATTTGAAAATATTTGAACATGTATGCATGGTATCTCCTCAAAAGAACATTAGTAGTCAGTATTTTATATGTGCTCATGTCCGTCAAAAGGTCACGTCCTGGTCACGGATATAAATCCGCCCCCAGTGAAAGACAGCCAGGTCTACAGAACGTTACTCTTAGCGGGGGGGTTAGTAACCTACTTTCAGACCATGGTTAGCGTAGCCCAAGCCCAGCTGTCTGCAGGCCACCGTGGCCTCCTTGGTGCCCCAACCTTCTCCACAGATCAGGCCCCAGTTCTGGGTCCCGTTAGAGTCTGTGCCCATGACCTCCACGCGGCCCTCGTAGCGCGTGCGTCCTCCTGTGATTCGGACCTGCGTCGGGCAACAGCGTTTAGAGGAAGCAGGAAGCAGGAGGCATACAGACCGCCGGCGCTATTGTGACGTGAAGCTAACTCGCTTGTAATGTTTCCAGTCTCACTTCATGTTATAAAGTTATTAACTCTTATGATTTAATAGTCTATTGATATGTGGTGACAGCTGTGTATGTTAAAGTCGGCATGACTACCGTCATAACAACCTATCAAAAATAATGAGTTTTAGATATTGTTCCCAGGGGATCTGAAGGTATGTGATTTGACCTGGAATCTACAAGCAGGTTAAACATCTGTACTCTGCTAGCGTTGCTGTTTAACCCCACCTGTCCATGTGTCTCTAGAAGGGACAAAACAAAGTATGATCTGGCAAAATAATACAGCCATACTAACATATCGCTGTTTGTAAAAACAAACAAAAACATGTATCTGCAAAAAAAATGCTTATTTTTTTCACTGAAATTCATATTTATTAAATTATCCAATAGGATTTTAACAAGTTTGAAGGGCCCAAGTCATGAAACTTTCTCAACGCAGGTAATTAGTAATCGTTAACCGAAGGTGACCAATTAAAATTTCTATTTAAGTAAGAAAAAGAAAAACATGAAAATTGCAGTTACTCTGTTTTTGTGACAGCAGCGATATGATTGTCTTTGTTTGGTCTGTTGGATGAGAGAGTAAGATGTAAGATTGCACAAACTTGGTGTACAATGATACTTGTTAGTTCTTAATATCTCATCTCAGTACAACCCACAAAGAAAGTTAGAGCAGCGAACACATTCACTTTTATAAAAAAATGAATCACCTCATTTTCAAATTCCTTTCTCTGCTCCAGTAATCAACACAGTTCTCAGTACACATCAAAAATAAGCTCAGCAAAAATAATCAGCCCCATTTTCATAAATATAAACTATCAATAAACACGGAGCAAGGTAATAAAACATCATTTTCAATTTCCTGACTCTACCTAGAGCTATCAACACAGTTCTTAAAATTAACAGATGAAATGTTTTATTTCAAAATGAATGAATGGTTTAAAAAGCAGGTGTAGCTCTGACCAAGTTCTCCAGTCCCATGTAGGGGATGTTACACCTGACGGCAGCGTCCTCCACGTGCTGACAGTCCTCTGCTGTGATGTTCTTAAAGGGACAGTTCCAGATAGACCGCTCCAGGCCCAAACACTTCACCTCATTCATGTGGATTGGGCCCATTCCTAGACAGACAGACAGACAGACAGTCAGGAGGACAGACCGACAGACCGACAGACAGACAGACAGACAGACAGGCAGCTGTGACCTAGAGAGTTAGATCAACTACTTGTGAGTGGCAGGTCACTGGCTAGGAAATCTGTCTGGAAAAAAATGAATGAATTTGTCCTTTTGTCCTCATTAAACAACTAGGCTACTGTTGAGGTGCCCTTGAGCAAGGTGCCACACACAATTTTCAACCTACCTCTAAATAAAACTGAAGGCACAAGGAAACAAAACTATATCAAAAGCACATCATCATAAGAAACATGTTTTTCTTTAGACTTTGATGCTTAGAACCTAGTTCTGATGCTTGTCCGATATTGTTCTCCTGTTCAGTTGTTTTAATATACCTGGTTGAAGGTATGGCATCTAAACTTGCCATGCATTTCAGATTAAAAGTCCCTCCCTCCCTCACTAATGCCTAGTGTAATTTTCAACATTAATTAAAGACAGATTTGGTAAGCACGTGTGCGCTCTGTCAGCAACACCCTGGTTTACAGTCACGCAGTGTTTCCTCTCTCTTTCACTCCATAATTTGAAGTAATGAAAACAAAAGATCATGCACCATAAAATTCCTGTAGAAGAATTTCCCCAGCGGTCCACTTTCCGAGCGTCGGTGACGTCTGCGAATGTTTCCGAGCCCGAGGCGGCTACGGTGGTCTAACGTGCGCTTGCGTGCGCGGCAGGTACGCCGCTCCCTCAAAGAGACCCTGTGACGAGCCCGTTCAGCCCGCTTCCTCTGCGGCGACGCTCATAACGAACGCACACAAGAACCGGCGTCCCTGCCCAGCTTCTCTGACAAGCTGCCTTGAAAGGACTGGTTGTTTTTCCACAGACAGTCTACCTTAATACTGTGCACACCTCCACGTTAATGGGGAAAATATGTAATGAGGTAAACACACATGCAAACACACAGACACCGACATAAAAACGCTACATTTAAGGCGTTTAGCTAACGTTTAGCTAACGTTTATCCGCAGCAACTGGCACTTAGCAGGAGGTGGTTCGGTGTCTAGTTCAGGGACGTGTTAACGGGACTCTGTGAGGCTGTGATGGGTGTCAAACCTCACCGAACGGAAGAGCGTTGAGTTATTTGAATCAGAGGGTTTATTAGCCATGTGGGGTGACTTTACAGCTGTGTGTCTAGACTAGTCACGTCAGCGCATGAAACATTGTAGGTCATGTCACATGGGGAAATCGTATGTGGCTCGGCTTAGAAAATTTAATTTTCAGCCCGAAATACTCGTAAATGACTTACATGGACATTTTCGGACTTGGTTCATTGTTGGATGCCATTGTGCTGCACCTGGTTGCACGTGTCAGCTCAAAAACACGTCAAAATCAATCATGTGGAGTTTTAAAAGGAAGCGTAATTCAGGATGTATTCATTCACAAGCATGTCTGCACAACACACACACACACACACACACACACACAAACGACTTCATTAAGCTTTAAGGTTCCCATTAACAGGCACACCGCAAACACACACATACACACACACACACACAGACACACACACACACTACTTCATTCAGCTTCAGGGGTCCCATGCTGACTGTGTTTGGCTGTTTAGCCAACATTCAGTCAGGAATGTGAGACATTAGTTTTGCTGCTGAATTTTTAAGCTGTTTTCAACCAAATTGCTTCTTCACTGGACTAAAATGGGATATCCATTGTTTAAAAAACATTAATCCTACTGTGACAAATTATTGCTTGAATGTAAATAACACTATTAAATATGACTACAGTTTTAACCTACTTTGAATCTACTAAGAAAACTGTACGTTTATTTTGACAAACGTGAAAAAATAAAACGTACGATTCAGTACATTTAAAACATTGTCAAAGATGATGCGACAAATTTATTTTGTAAATGAATATATAACATTATGGAATGAAGCTTTCATTTTGTTTCAGTTACATAGTGAAGAAATTGCTAATAAAAGCTGAAGTTGAACACGTATCTAATGTGGAGGCCAGGGGTCTTTTTAAGATACAGGCTGAACTTGAACCGTGTTCAAGTGAAAACGATCCATCGCCAAGCCTGAATGAAACAGATGTTATTTACCACGACACCACTGCCTATTATCGTCTTTCTCTCTCTCTCTCTCTTTCTTTCATTCCTTCAGTTCTAAAAACGTTTCATGTAGGAATGTCCCCTTTGGTTGAGGACAGATTATCAGAGGTCTCAGGTGCAGATGACCTGACAGATTAGACGGGCAGCATATAGTCAGCTGATGACGGATAACTCCACCCTGAAAATAGCTACAGACACGTCCTTGTCCAAGATGCTGGGGCCCAGCGCAAGAGAAAGAGCACAGAACCCAGGACTCTACGCTCCCAAGACTCGTAAATTATTTAAATGGAAGATTTCGGACTTGGTTCATTGTTGGATGCCATTGTGAAGCACCAAGATGCACGTATCAGCGCAAAAACACGTCAAAATCAATCATGTGGATCTTTAAAAGGAAGCTTAATTCAGTATTACTGTGCCATTAATCTAGGGTGAAGCTTTCATGGAAACCTGGAGGGTACGCAACACTAAATAACATTTTTAAATTCTTGAGGTGGTGGAGAAACACAAATAAGCGTTTGTTAAACTGTGTATTTTCTGTCGGTTTTTTTGTTAAACCTCACGTATCGTACAGAATAGCTAACGCGCCTGACCTTGTCCCATGCGGGCTCCGGTAAGGGCCTCCTTGGCAGTGCCAAAGCCCAGCTCCCTGCAGACCACGCTGGCCGACTGCAGGTTCCACCGGTCGTCGCACACGGTACCCCATTCATTGTTCTTCAGCACCTCCACGCGGCCCTCCCCGAGCTTGGCTCCTCCCTTCAGCCTCACGTTGCTCTGGAGGACGGACAGGAACGGACGTGAAACAGCCTTTTTATCAAACGATGGAACATCCTGAGCAATTTCTGCACATGGGTATTTTGCACCCATAGTCGTGGGTGCCTGGTTAGTTCATTTGCAGTTTCAATCAGTTCTGAATCATATATAAGTATGACATTAGTGAGGGAACCAGCGGGAGGGGAGGTAAAGTTAATTCCCCGCTAACAGAGAGCTGAAGTGATGGTGTTTATTTATAGGCCAACCAGGAAGTTAGCTCCGCCATGGGTTTTACATTGATGCCCAAAATAAACTCTGTGACTAACAAAGGCGGATGATATTCACACGTTTTGTTCAACAAGATAATCTTCACAAATCAACACCACTTACAAGAATTTTTGAAGCGTGAATGCAATCGATATAACTTGTTTGAGGAACATAAAAGCTTCAAAACTCACAAGTGGGATATTTACTCATGTATTTTACGTCGTAGAACAAAACGTGCCATATCTGTTGAAGCTTGTGTCAACCACAGACCTTATTTCATAGATCTAACCAAAACCCAAAATCCTGTTATTGATCTGTCCTTTACCGAAGTCTTCATTTTCTTCTTCAAGCCGCTGTTCTGTGTGTACTGTGGGCCTGGCATGCAGCTGACGACAGCTGGCATGCCGCCCTCACAGGTGGTGGTGTGGTTTGGCTTGTTGAACTCAAGGGGGCAGGCTGCTAGGTGGACCTCTGTACCTGTACAGGCCACAGAGTGGATGTGGTACAGGTTCTTCTGCCGTTCCAGATACAGCCTGCAGGGCAGAGGAAAGGGATGACTCATAATGAATGAATGAATGAATGAACGCATAGTTTACTTTTATTTATATAGGAAAAATTAAAAATCTTCGGCCTGTCTTAGAATGAATGAATTCATTCATGCATAATTCACTTTTATTTATATACGGAAACCCACAGTGTGAGATGTAACGTTAAAGAAAAGCATTGGTCTGGCGTAGACTGAATGAATGAATGAATGAATGATGACAACAGTGCCACACAATCCTTCCATTGTACAAAGTAAAATTCAACATGTACGCTAACTTCTAAAAAACCTTTTGGCTAGTTTCAGATGACAACACACACACACACACACACACACACACACACATCCACCCATTACAGTAAATTGTTGAAATGGGCACTGAGGTTTTCAAAAAAGATTTTCACCTCCATTTTAAAATTCCTCAACATTAGAGATTTGTGACTATTCAACCAATACTTCGATGACTGATAGATTCTAACCAGCCACATATGCAGGACAGGTGGTGAAACATGTGAAGTATTGAAGGTAATGGACTTGGCTGAACAAAATGCCTGTTTGAATATTGGAACAAACAACATTTTTGGCTAATACAACACACAAACAAACTAAGAACATTTTAGCTGATCCAAGGCAGTCTACCATCATCTGAATTATGCAGCACGTGCAATCAGCATGTGTGGTTCTTTGCAGATGACTTAGATTACCTTTTGCCCGAGTTGCTCTGTTTAGACTTAGAGTTAGCTTTAGATTTGGATGTCTGCCTGCAAGGTAAACATTGGTTAGATGGCGCAGCTAGCAAAAGAAAATGACCTGATAAACAGTGAAAAGTCGTAGTAACAACGGTTACATGATACACACTTTTAGACAATGGAAAACTGTGGCTGTACAGAACCATGCCAAGCACACAGATATGAGCTGTCCCAGACACATGGATTTGTTCAAAACAATACTGAACATCAAACACGTCTTTCTTAAGAGTTTGCTTTGTTTAAACTCAAAGATGTGGCTGAGAATCATATTACATAAAATGGTGTTATTTTGATAGTTTATAAGCAGAGATTCATATATGACGTAGAGCGTATACTCATTACATGTTAATTAGTAGTGCAAACTATGTTATTCTGATCGAACTAAGAGATGCAAGCCGTGTCGATGTGAACCTTATGTTAGCACATCAACTTTGTTCCCGTGTGACGGAGGACTGGAGGTGTGAGATATCTATGAATGTAGGTAGAATCCAAGCATGATGTTGCATAGTCATAAGACATACTGTGCAGTGACCCAATGAGAAATATAAAGTCTCGTCCTGAAGCAACATTTCTTACTAATCTTTTCAAAAACTGGCCAATAAGAGTCTGTCTGTCATTAGTTTAGGCCTATTTGGAGTCAATCTGGCTCCATTTGTATGCTACCATAGTCCAGCAGGGTGTTTTCAGTTTTGAGGCTATCCAAGGTCCTCAGTTGTTAATCCAACTTCCTATCTGAGTAAGTATCTGAAATATCTGAAGAATATTTTAGAACAATATTTCTGTCAGGGTCTACACATCTGCCATCTTACTGTTGAGGTATAAAGTCTGAGTATACATGAATTATATCATATTCATATCATGTCCTGACCTGACCTGACCTGACCTGACCTGGGCTGAGTCATATAGTCATATTTATGTTGATCGTCTAAACATTCTGGCACTCACTGTATTGTACTGTGTCGTCCCCCACAGATCTGACCCTGAACCACCTGACCCAGGTCTGCTTTTCCTGCACGGACATGTAAGACGGAGCCCTGTGACCCATTTTAGTTTGAGAACTAAAATGTAATGTGTAAGTAATTATCCTACTCCAAAAAGCAAGCCGTGATAAGGGAATAGACGTCCCAGCTGTTGCATTAGATTAGATGGACTAAACCGTGGAAATTGAACTCCACACACACAGCACAGATTGACAACATCTGTCACATCAAGAGGGTTTTTAGCAAAGGAGCCAAATCATAACCCGTGGTCTCTACTATCAATAACATCTCTGCACCAATGTCACCAGGACAGATTCTTGTTAAGTTATTCTAGATAACTGTTCTCTGATTCTACCTGGTTAGTGTTAAAGGTCTGGTATTCACAAATAGTTGTGTATGTTGTACAATCTGTGCCACGTCTGAGGAAGTATCTTGAAAGAAAAAAGACAGACAAACATATAGAAAGGGAAATTAACCTCCAGATGAGGAAACAATGAACTGAATAAAACAAAACCCATTCACATGCTGCAAACTACAATAGAGAGGTTAAGACTAGCTAAGTACAGGGACTAAGTGGTTATTTTTCTACTTCTAAAGGAAACCCACTGTCAGAAACACAATGTCTGGTGTGAAACGCAGGTGGACGGTGGGTTGTCCTAGAATATACCTTCTACCGGCTGAAACATTAACCTTTGGCTTGGAGACCTTCTCTGCTGCTCTCTTTCTGAGATGTCTGCAACGGTGAAACAGCCGAATTACATCACATACAGGGGAGTGAAACCTAGCACACACACACGCGCGTGCACACACACACACACACACACACACACACACACTAACATACAAACACAATGAGCACATGCATACGTGCACACAGGCATGCACAAACACTGATGTCTCTGAGGCAATTTTCTGAAGGGTCAACAGTAATTAATGACATTGTTAACATTCCTGGAGCCTGCAGAGCTCATATTGTAGAGCTGCTTCAAGCAGAGGATCAGAGCTATTTCAGCTGTCCAAGGTCCAGCACCATGACAGGCGCTGGTCATGTACAAGTAGTCTCATTAAAACACTGGAATACCACATTACTATGTGTCTAGTTGAACTGAACTGGTATCATCTTAGAAACAATAAAGGGCTTATGTTTGTTGGCACTATGGATCATCTCTGTACTGATATTTTCATTCAGATCATCTGTACAGGCCAAATCTTATCTTGTCATAAAACTTTAGTTAGTTTCCACGTTTTAAATTTGTCTTTTTGAACACTTTGGCCGCTGTCTGTCTCCTCTGTTTCTCCTTTATGACAAAGACTTGGATGACAACTACTTTTGCTTTTTGCGTTGCAAATGTCATGCTTCTTAATCAAAATGCTTTCAAATATGTCATGTTAATGGGGAAACCTGGCCCAGACTGGTATGGATGTTTAGACAGGAAGGCAAACAGAATGATATAAAACCTGTCAATGGGAGAGTCTATTCTATACACACTAATCCTTCACACTGTTATGGCAGACTCCTTAAGTCTGGGAAAATCTGCCATATGAATCATTTGTAACACTTTCTAAAGGCCTAATGCGCCTGGCTGGGGTGTTAGCTAGTCTATCTACAAGAATCCAAATGGAAACTTCAAGTTACATAAGCCTTTCCTTGATAGATACACACACATATCAGACTTGACAGCACTTCAACCGGTCTCTTATTATTTAGTTATTCATTCTTACCATTTTCCAGTCTATTGACAGCAGAGATAAATGAATATGTAAAGTGTTATAAAAACCATGAGATGCTAACTAAATGAGATGAAGAGATGTTTAGAACTGGTTCACAGAGGAAAGCAGCTCAGCCCTGACGGCAGCCTACAGTAAACTAGTGTGTACTCTGCTTGTGTGTTTTTAGCTCTGCCTGTCTGTAATTATTTTAATGATCACGTCCTTGGAGCACGCAAGCGACGAAGCTACGATCTTTTACTGAAGCACAGTCACATCAGAGCGGGTTTCTATATCCAGATCAAACAAAGCATTTAGGTCATTTTTTTGTGAAGCTGCTATTATTTTACTGACAGAGACTTTAAATAAAATCTAAATCTGATAGGTTTCATTGTATTCTGAAGCCATAATAGCCTTGCTTGCTGCTTGCAGAGTTGTTAGATTTGTTTAGTTTGTAATTGCTGTAGTAACAAGACTAGACAAGCCTAGTTTAGTTGAGCCGGACCTACAGTACATAGCTATATTTGAGCAGGAGATAGGAGCTAGTTAGCTAGCAAGCGAACTAGTGAACATGGGTGGTGTTTGGCTGCTTTAGCTTATCCAAGAAATATAACAGGATGTGCTGCACCAGTATGTATGGACGTCCAGAGTAGCCTTGTTTTTCTGTCCTTGATAATTAGTGCACGCCACCTGTCGTGCACCTTTCAACAACGGAGAGTCAGCGAGTCAGTAAGGTACATTCACTGTTCTTGCCCCTCATGCAAGTGTGTTTCAACAAAGGAGAGTAAGTCAGTCGGTCGGTCGGTACGTGAGGGACATTCACTGTTCTTGGCCGGCCCCTCAGGGTCTGGCAAAAACTAAACGTTTACTTTGTTAAGAAGGGGTCACAACTATTGTGAGTCTCTGCCCAGAGGTAGTTGAGTACTTAAGTTCTCCACATTTGGAACTGAATGACTCCCTCCACAGCTGTCTTTCCCCTACTCTGCATCTCACTCTGTTTTCCTACTGTCTGAATTATAAATAAACAATGCTTAAATGGTTAGTTTGGTTTTTGGGGATTTTAGCCATTTTTCCTACTTACCGAGAGTCAAACGAACTTGTGGATGCCACATTATGTCACTGCATGAAGTTTGAAGGAATGAAGGAAACGTAGGTCAATGGTTAGCTTAGCTCAATTGCCGGAAGTCTATGGGATCAAGTAGCAAATATAACAGTTGCTACTTGATCCCATAGACTTCCAGTAATTGAGCTAAGCTAACCGTTGAGCTAAGTTAACCCATTGCTTCAAACTTCACACAGACATATAAAAATGGAATCCACGAGTTTGTCTGAATCTGGTTAAGTAGAAAAACTGACCAAAATCCCCCAAAACAGAACTATCCCTTTAAGGTGATTGGGCTGCCCACTCTCGCATCGACATGCCATAAAAGAATGGACTGAGGCGTTACAGTACATTTGACAACAAAGAACAATTTGACTATTGATGCTTTCAGGTTTGGCTGCACTTCAGCTGCTGTAGTCTGTGTGTTGTAGAAATGCTGACCATCCCCCCCCTTCTGCCCGCCATTCCACTGAGCCCCAGCCTTCACACACGAATGAGAGAAAACACACATTTCCCCTCGTACTACTGTGAACCATCTGCACGAGATGAAGTGAAAAGCCCTCCTACTGGACCGAGGCCCGGAATGTGTACCGTCCTCACACCGTAAAGTAGTCCGATTTCATAACACATTTCAGTCCTCTTTACACTACTGTCTGTGATGCGAATTTAAAACTACATAATAGGACTTAGGTTTCATAGTTATGTAGCAATAATTTGATAATAAAAGTATTCATTCTAATCAATCATCCAATACAACGTGCTATTCTTACCCCTATGTACATGGATACTGTAGTTAAATGTGAAGGCAGTACCTTTGCTTTTTCTTAAACTATCATTTGTACAGTAAACTAGCTTTGCTGTGTCATCAGAGATCCTGTCTTTACATATTTACAGTACGTTTGTGACATAAAAAGCACTGCTGATGTTAAAACCCAGGAGACAAGACACACACCGGTCAGTAATTTTCCATCACTGCAGGCGGTTAGGAGATTGCTCCTCGACTTCCTCCGTAAACCCACAAACAAAGACCAAGAACACAAAAAAAAAAACCTCCTCTTCTCTGTCTATCCTTAGAATAACAAAAACATCCTCCAAACATATGAAAAAAAGAGAGAATGTAAACAAAGAGAGGCTCGTCCAAATGCTTCTGGTCTGGTTATGTGGTTTAGTGTGCTGGAGTGTAGCGCTGCACTGCTGGCAGACAGTAGGAAATGTCTACATTACCAGTCCCTATCATGTCTGGTCTAAAGCCCAAGAGCCTGCTTGTGGTTTGGTTATTGTCTGCCACTTCCTTTGCCAGATAGGAGCAAAGCCAAGGAAATGTAATACAGTACCAACGGTTCTACATCCAAAAGCTTTTCAAACATCCATGACCCAATTCCGGTGTAGGAGAATGTTGTGGAAATTATATGTATGGATTACTTTTACAAACAAAAAGACGTTGAAAATAACTGTCTTTGTACAATAACTGTTGCTTTCTATTAGCTAGTTGGCTATTGAACTAAGATGTTAGCTAGTTGGCTATTGAACTAAGATGTTAGCTAGTTGGCTATTGAACTAAGATGTTAGCTAGTTGGCTATTGAACTAAGATGTTAGCTAGTTTTCAGTGCCTGTACTTGGAGGAGGCGGTGTGCATATAGACGGGGACTGGGTTCCTTTGCTCATGTGCACTACGACAGTATTAGCAACTGTTGGCAGTGAAGATCAAACCAGCAACCTTTTAACTACAACACAGCCTCCCTAACCAACCTAACCTCCCTGGCTTTTTTAGTTTAACAAGAAAGACCCATATGATGGCTGACTCCATTACACATCTTTCCATTTTTAAATTCCTATTGCAGAGCCTAGTTTTCAGACTTTGCATGTTTACTCCTTGTGTTTACATCCCTGAACGTAGGCTGTAAATATTACTAACACTTAACAGCACATAGTCTCTCTTGATTTGAGCCGCCTTTTACATTATTTTAAAACCTGAAAATCCTTAAAGTTCTTTTCCACACGTTGCCATACTGTCCAGACGTGAAGCGTTGTGAAGTGTTAAGTAGACATAGAGACAAGCCTAAGATGAATTTTGTTTTAGGTTAATCACATGAACCAGAGGTTCAGGGGTTCAGGGGTTCAGGGGTTCAGGGGTCCCCACTTACTTGTAGAAGTTCTTGTTGACCTTCCTCTCGTGTGGGAATCCGAGCATGCCGCAGACCACCCTGGTGTTCTTGGGAGTCCATCCCAGGTCACAGATCTGCGCCCAGCCGTCCTTGTATTTGACCTCCACCACGCCCTCTAAAGTGGGCAGCTTCTTTTTCGCCATGGCAACCACAGGTCGGAGCCGCACCTCCTCCACTCTGTTCTCGTCCACGTGTGCCTGTTGGGAGCGAACAAGGACGAGGGCCGAAATTATTCTTCAGATCAGTCAATACAGGGATTCAATGGATTTCAATTAAATTAAAACGAAAGCTATAATCATTGAGAGATCAACAAATACATCGTGATGAACATGCAACCTTCGAGTGAAGTGCATAGGTAATAGATCTTTTGAATCGGGTGGATTAAAAGTGAATTGAACACACACACACACACACACACACACACACACACAGATGAATACAGATCTATTAAAAGACTTTTGAATGAGTTGAGCAGACTATTCAGTGACTCATGGCCATTACAGAGAGTAATCCTGAAAGCATGAATATAATCCCTCGCTAGCCGCTCATAAGTGGGAAACATGACTATCTCTGATTGCCAGCTATGCACTGAGTCACGTCAGTTGTGGGTGAGTGGAAAACAAACTGGCTGTAGTTGGATTGTAGTCTGGATGCCACATCTGACAGAACCAGACTCAACAACAACAAGAAGGCAGAAAGATGGAAAAAAAGTTCTGCATTCGAAATCCTTTTTCACTGCCTTCATCTCTTATAGAGCCGTCTTCTTCTTCTTCTTTTTGAGATATGCTACAGTGTGATTTTGGCCAGAGAGCCCCAGAGTTCAGGCTGTTCCCAGTGAGCTGCGGGGGATGAACTCCCACTCTGACCTTGTTCACCTCGTGATGGTCGCTCGTAAAAAAAAGGACCACAAAGAAGAAAAACAGAAAATCAATGGCAGCTGAGAGATGCGGTGCTGGGATCGCACCCAGCGGCGCTTTCTAAGACTGACCTTCAATTTTCCATGGATTTTTTTCAAGCCTTTATTTACCCAAGGAGGCTTTGCAGGGGAGCATGCATGCTCTTTCTCAGCAACACCGTGCTTCACATTCACTCAGTTACATTTACATTTACATTTACATACATACACCTCGGAGCTGCAAAGTACAACCAGTCTTCTACTGTTAGAGCAGCTCAGGTTAGGTGCCTTGCCCAAGGGCACCTCCACGGAAACTGTTGAAGGAGAGGGCAGGGTTATACATTCATCCCCTGCTAGTTAAGCCAGGGATCTGACCCAACGACCCTCTGGTCATGACCCGGCTTCTCCATCCTGTAGTCTACAACCACCCCAGAAAGCTTCCTGTCAAAGAATGTGATGCTCCAGTCTGTCTCGCGTGGACTGCTTCAGTCTCTACCGTTTCCATACACTGCATGACCCCAAGCCAGTAAACCTGCTGCATTTAATGGTTTCAGACACATGGTATAGACTACAGCTAATTGACACCGTGTGTCTGGTCTGGGTAGGCAGCTACAGGTGGAGTTGCACGTGGGTGTTAAATGGCTCCCATGCAGGGTTAGCATTAAGGAGTCCATAGGCTGTTAGCGCGAAACAGTAGCACTAAAAATAAACAGGAATTATGGGCTTATGACAACTTAGCCTAGCTAACTCGCGCCTTTTATGATCATTGTCACTGCAATTGTGGCCTGGTGTGGGGTTGACAGGCGGTTCTCGAAAGCCTCACACGGACCAACGGCATCGTGACAAAAATCTCTCTAGAGAGAATATTCTGGGTTCTTACGTCGATGATGTTTGAGTCCACGAAGCCGGGAATCCTCTCGTCTTTGCACACCACGCCTGCGTCCTCGTCGTGAGTGCAGTCGCTGTTTCCCCAGCCGCGAGACTTGCACGACTCTATGCTCTTCTCACCTCCGTTGCACTGCACATTGTCCAGCCAGATTTTCCCTGCCAGGATACAGACAAGCAGTCAGTATTGTTCCTATGTCATTTCCAGGCCTAGAGAAATTAGTAGAGGAGTTCTTCATTTTGCCATATTTTGGGGGAACGTTCCAATTTCGAGGTGTTTCATATCACTGGGAATTCACCTCCTCAAGCATCTCAAACATAAGAAACCACTATGAAGTATATTTTTGGTGATGCCATGTTATTACTATAATGAACCAGACATGGGTGAAATAGTATTATTCTTAATCAATTAATTCTTATAATTATAATTCTTATGTATTTTAACCTGCATGGACTAACAGCTTTGTAACATAGTACAATATAATGAGTACCAGAATATTTGGACTATTTGAAAGTCAATTTAGTATACTTTTGTGTGATTAATAACTTATCTGGCAGTCTCTCGCTCTCTCTCTCTCGCTCTCTCACTCACTCACACACACACACATACGCACACACACACACACACACACACACACACACCCCGCATCCACAGAT
>OMKK01043602.1:0-14947 GCA_900302305.1 Polymixia japonica | reverse complement strand
TCACACGAACGCACAACCTTCAACAGATACTGTAACCCTCCCTAACGATCCAGCGGGCCGGTCTCCAGCCGTGGCCGGGCTTGACCTGTCTGAGCCGCAGAGCGCTCGACACGCGGTGACCTCAGAGCGGAGAAATTCCACAATTGACCCCTCTCGCTGACACTTTCTGGAGTCCAGCTGTGTCCTATTTCTTCGCCTTTGTTCACATATACCCTCTGGTTTTAACACTTGCTTTTCACTTCAGATTGTCTTTAGACCAATCCGCCTACTTGAGTGACTGTTACTACTGCATAGGCCCACTTCATGCATGAGTTTGTGCGTTTACTATAGGGCAAATTACAGCATGGCCTACCCGTGCCTAAATGAATAGGATATATGGCATGTATAGTAGATAATTAGTCTGAATATAAACCACCCATATAAACCAATAATTGGTCAGAAGTGACTCATAGGTCACAAGTTACATGTGTGGAATGTAACTGAGTGACTGTGCTTGACAACGTTATTGAGGTTAGGACAAACATTGCGTGCAAAACAGGTATACAAATACTCTATCAATACATTTGTAATATCAAGAAACTGGCCAAACCTGTCCTGCATGCTGGGCAGTAATCTCATAAAAAAACATTCCATTTACATACTGCTATTAACTTTTTCTTTCATTTCAGCATAAGATAAGGACACGTGATCTAAGCCCCAACTGCATCCTGGGAAAGCAAGACAACAAACAACATTCACCAAAAGCCCCGTTGTCTTTGCAGCGTAGACACCATTTTGGGACAAACCAGGACTTTCGTACAGTTTACAGCGACAAAAGAAGCCCCGTACCGCCACAAGAGCACAGAGGACACAGGGGTGGGTTAAAAAAAAAAAAAAAACGAATTTTGGCAGAACAGCAAACACAGAATGAAAAAGGCCCTCTGTGAGACGGGGGCTCTGCTCTCCTCCTCCGCGTTTCCTCAGGTTTCTGCTGACTCAGATACTTTTATGGGGCGAGAGCGATAGCCAAAATCAGAAGGGGGGGTGGAACTATAAAAAAAAAAAGATAACAGAAAGAACAGATGTGATCTCTGGAGGAAGCAAGGGAGAGAGAGAGAGAGAGAGAGAGAGAGACTACAGGCAAAGAGGTGCTAGCGCTCCTCCAACAACCCGCGCGGCTCGCCCGACCTGGCCTCCGGACGCACAGGAGACGAGTTGCAATCGAGGGGGGAACGGGGTTTTTCTCAAAGTCACGTCGGGCCGTTCGTCGCAGCGGGGAGCGCAGGACGCCGGGACGGCACATTTAATTAGGGAGCAGATCGGGCCGCGACGAAGCGAACCGCCCCGCCTCCTGAGTTTTGAACAGGGCTCGCGCGGTCACGGTACGTTATCTGCCCCGGGGATCTGGTCGAGAAGTAAACAATACTTTTCATCTCATAGCCTCAATGGAGACGTTTACCTCCGAGGTTCGGACGTGGGCTCACGGCTCTGTACGCGCAATTCGGTGAATGTCTCTGTGATATTTGCAGGGCTTTTCTCAATTTTGTCAAAACAATACTTTCATTTCTGGCAGCCAGAATGTTCTGACTGGTGAACCTGACAAATGAGTCACAAGTGAGCTCCATAGTATTATATTATTATCGTTACAATAAGAAAGTGTCTCTGGTTTTCCTCCCTTCGCTGCTATTTCTTGTAAATTCCTCATAACTTTCAAAACTCTCTGACGAACATCCTCGTTTGCGATCTCAGAAATGAAACCAAAAACACCTGGGCTGGCGCGGATGATGTCTGCGTCTGGAGAGATAAAAATAGAGCTGTAAATCCTTTCTCAATTGAAGAGAGCAAACATACCAGACACTCCCTACGTGACTGGGCTCAGATCTGCCAGCAATGTCAAAAGGCTTTTCCCGTAAACAGGTGGCGATACGTGGAAAGCAAAATGTAAGTTCCGTAGTTTTGGTGGTATCGCTAGAAAAGGAAACTGGTGGCCTGGACAAGCTGTCATAAGTGTGACCAACGTGAACAGTTAAAAGTCAGAAATGGGAAGGAAGTGATGCCAGCGGAGCCCGACCGCGCAGCAGCATGTGGTTTCACAGAAATGTCACGCCGGTTCTCAGCACCAGTGGTCTGTGACATTCGGGTTACTGTAATGAAAGGTAAAAAAACAGGAGCCGCTCTAGAGCGGGTCTGCGGGGCTGTGCGCAGTCCTCCGGTAGATAACCGGGGGTTGTTTCGGGACAGGCGACCCTGTGGTGCGCTGCTGTCACCCGGCCAGATGCCTCGTTTCGATAACGGGACACCAACATGGCCACCTCTGTATGGCGGCCAACGCTGCAGTCGGCCACACAACCTCACGAGACACCCCTAGCGTGGCTCCGCTGACAAGTAACCTAGCGTGGTGTCTGTGAGGATGAGGCAGGGAAGGCCGTATAGCCTCAACTGGATATGGATATTTCACGCCAGTCTACACAGTTAGACATCCTCAAATTGGACAGATCTCTTACAAGATCAAATAAATGTTAATAACTGTTTCTTTGAAATACCCACATTGTATTCAACCACTGTATCACCTAAGTCTAAACTAGGCAAGAAATTCAGGTCACCTTTTGCTACCATGACACCCATGACATGGGCAGCGCTGTACCAGTGTGAACCAACCAAAACAGCACATGACCAAACAAAGAGACTGACTCAGAGCTAAAAAAAGCAGCACCTCCCTAGAGTGGCGTCTAAGGGCGTAAGGGAGGTTGTGTTTTTGGAACTGATACTGGGACTGCAGCAGATTAGAGAGGACTGGAGCGCTGAGTGGATGCTATGCTCTGAACTGGCCTTACACTCATTAAACTGGTTTAACCAGGACAGCTGGAGTCTCTGGGTTTTCTTGCATTGCCTGCTGGAAAGGATCAGCCACAGATTGATATTCAAATATCAACCAATGCCTTTCTTTTCATGTATAGTATATCAAGAACAGAAATATAGCACATATATTATACATATAAAAACACACAAAACCGAAAATACACACACACACACACACACACTGTATAATAATACTCGTCCAACACAGGTATTTGTGCTAAAACTTGGAAACCTTACCATCACAACATTTAACACCTGTGTGTTACAATAATGACCATGTAATTTGAGGACACAGGCCCAGACAGGGTTTGGATCAACACGCATTGTGTTTTGCAATGGATTGCAAATGTACCCCTTTGCTGAGTGGCGCTATCATTAAAGACAGGTACGGACAATTTACTTCCATTTTCTAGGATGGAAAACGAAGAAACAGTCATGAAAAAAACACCAAAGAAAAAGATGGGTCTTTCGCTATTTGAAAACACAACGGAGCTGCCTGTGGTGTACTGTGCTACGGTGAATACTTACAGTTGGATTAAATCCAAAATATCCTGCATTTGAGACACCATAAAATGGCAGTGCTCTTTTATCTTTCAACCCAGATTAATTTATTCATGCCTGTTGGAGCCGTGGCCCAAAAAAAGCAGTGGATTAAAAGAGAAGTGACATTTCTTTAAACATCACAACGTTACATTATGTCAACAAACCCCCCCCCCTTCTTCTTTTTTTTAGAAACGCGTGGCCACGTTGATCACAAGGGAAGTAAGTTAGGTGATTATGGAACTCTTTACCGGCACTTGCATTTTCTTTAGTGACTGGACATCACTACAATGGTGACCGCACCCATCGGACATGAGCTAACTGTAGTGTCTCAACAGCTAAAGTGTAGTCAGCCTCAACTTCTCTGAAAGGTTAGCAAGGGATATGTCTTCACTTGTTTTTCACTACACTACAGACGTCAATTACTCACTCATAGGCATGTGACGGGCAAACCCCAAGCTCTTAACGTGTGTGACAGTGTGTCACGCACATACACACACACCCACCCATTCCACTCTATCAGACAAGCGTGCCGATAGTCACATCAGCGCTTTCCTAAATCCCTTTTCTTTTTAAGACTCGGAAGGTGCAGTATGGGTGTACGTGTCAGCGGCGGGGTGAACGTAAAGTACAGAGGTAAACAAACTATCTATCCGCCGTCAAACATTCCTCTCTAAAGAAACAAGGCTTCGTTGTAAGCAGGCAGTGGAATCCGACTGAAGACCCCGTTGCACCTGTGATGTCACTTGGTGGAGTCAAAACAGAGCAAAAAGTAAAAATGTCCCAGTCCTTGTTCGCAAGCGAGGGTATCACATCACCGCTAGCTAAGCGCTATACCCCAGGGGAGGAGAAAAAAAACAATGTGAGCTCTGGTGAGCATGGGTGAGGTGCATGCTGGGAATAGAGTGGAAGCAATGGATGTGGGCACGGTGGGCTTGTCAGTAAGGAGAAGTGACAGGCTGAGGCCAGATTCCCCCTACTACTGTCTGTCAGTCTGTGCAGGAGTCCCTCGCCATACAAGATAACAGGTTTCATCCGTGAAATGGAGACAGATCTACTTGACATGAAGGTAGTCTTTGAAATCAGATTACAATCTGTTTTCAGACACAAGGAATTCGTTGATCAGATCTTTCGCTCCCATCTAGGCTTGAGCGAACGCTTGAACAGTGAACTCACTGTGTGAACTCACGGCGCTTTTATCTAACAAGAATACATCTGACATTTAGCTGCAGTCATCACTCCTTCACTTAGTTTATTATGGACTCGGCGTCTCAGCCGCGGTGTTGGACAAGACATGCACATAAAGAAGACACAAACAAATATACGAGACAAAGGAGATGTGCAAAAACAAAAAACAAGGCTGTCACCTTACCTGTGTTTCTCCAGCTCATTGTGTGAAGATCTAAAAAGGACAAATAGAGAAATACGACAAAACATGAGCAAACAAGTGCTAAAACGACATCAAATTAACACATAGCCCTCCTATCCCGATGACACGAGGAAGTGGCGAAGAACACAGGATGAAACCCAAGATCAACATGTTCGTTAGTGAATGTTATGGTTTAAAAGCGAGGCGGATGAAAGTGAGAGGCATGGAAGGATGTGCCAAGGAGTAGTAGGTCTGTGCAACATTTATTAGGAAAAAACAAAAGAGCGTTGCGGGATCAAAGGAAGTCTTTTCGCCGGTTACCTTTCCCTTGACTTTAGGTGGCTCTACAGCTTTGAATACTGAAGCAGGTGAACGGTATAGTCTTAAAACTAGCCTAAGCCCCTCTGTGCGTGACAGACTCCCACTCGCTTATTACTGCATATTCATTAATTATTTGCAGAAACAGCTCCTCTGGGTTACTAACGTCACAAATATGCACAAATATGCATCCCAATCCAGTGTTTATTTGCATGTAGATACTTGTTAACGCTTAATGGAGACAGAGAGAGACACCCAGAAAACAGAAGGAGAGAGAGGAAAAGAGAAGGAGAGAGCATCTCTGTCCATGGGGCTTACATGACAAGTGTGCAGAAATGGAGAACGATTTTCTGCCAGGACACCAAATGTGTGACAGCGCTTAGGGAAAGCCTTGACAACACAGGTGTGTACAGCTACGCTTTAACATCTCTCTGACCCCGGTCACATGGACCTGAATGTGTCACGGATGTATATAAGTTTCCTGAAATAAATACAAAACTGACGGACAATTTAAATTCCACATCGTCAATAAGCACCAGCTCAGTCCGTGGCCAAACCACCGTATCGTGTGCAAAACAAAATCCGTTTCCGTGGATAGCCATGCGTGTGTGTGTGTCATCTGCCAGAGTGCTCTCAACAGAGGACATAAATGGCCCACAGAGAGCACAAGATGTCTGACACATACACACACCTACAAACACGCGCACCGCATATACACACACGAACAGCATGTGCGCACTGCTGTTGTTGCTACATGCTGAGTGAACAGCAGCACTGACACGGGTAGGAACACACTCAGACGTCTGGGGGCCTTAGACACTGTAGAATTCCACAGCACGTGGGCTATTCCAAGGAGAGGCCTATTATGATCTGCGACCGAGAGCAGCAAGGGCACTCCAGTCCATCTGAACAAACCCTCTGTTCATGTCACACACTCAGACCGTCATGGATACCAAGGCAATAAAACCAAAACAGAGACAACAAAGAACCAGACTGACAACAACCCTTTTCACATTTTCCCCTCTTTGAGAGTCCTTGTGCTTGCAAAGCAGTGGTTCCCACAGCTGTGCTGAGACGGCTGAGCTCGAGTGAACGCTGCATGAGAAGAGGACCACAGCTCACTGCGCGAAATGGAGGGTCAGGAGATGACTACTCTCCCAATTACCATCATCATTGCGTTTAGATAGTGTGACATCTGTGTGAAAGTTGCATCATCCCAGAAGGATCGTGGAAACTTGCATGGCCAATAGCCAGATAAACCTGACAAATCTCCTTTCAAAGCCCAACCAAGTGGACAGGAAGTGTTTTATCTCCGTCATGAAGGAAGTAGTCCAATTCAAACGTGAATAGGGGGAAAACATCACAGGCAAACCAAAGGGTTTGACCGGGAAACATTCGACAGATTGTGGAATAAGGAACTGCATATAGACCTGTAATAACAGTAAGATAATACACACCTTTACATCTTATGTAAAGTGCTGTGAATATATGGCACTTAATGACCTAATGTCATAAACGCAGTGTATATAATCAGAGGGCATAAAACTGAGCTAAGTGAGGACAACAGCAGACTGGAAATTACCCTTACTTCAACGTTCTTATGGGGTGTAATGGATAAAAACTGGCATGGCTCCTCCTAATGACATTTACACTTCTGCATGCATAACCTCATCACACACTCGGTGAACATATTAGAACTGTAATTCATGCAGTATGTTCACAATATTCCAGATCTCATTTGCTGACGCTGGTTTTTCAGACAATGCAAAACTGTTTGTTCTAGGTTTTTAAACAAGGAAACTACACCAGGGTGTCATCTTTCTACGTGCAGGAAATGCATCCAACTGCTTTCTTTATAATTCACCATAATCAAAAAAAAATGTTAGCCAATTTAATTTGTCCTTCTTTGGTCATGTAAGGTAATAAATTCTATGTCAAATGTTGATTCTATTTCATTTTTCTCGTTCTCCCAACTGTAGTGGTAATACTATTTCAGATAATTTATCTAGGTGTAATAAGAATGTACAGGAGGAATGAGAGAAATCACTGTACATAGCAATGTCATGTTGGCAAAAAAGGAGGTAAATCTGGCTCAGCCAGGCTGGGCCCACAGGCACTCAAAGGCTAGAAGGTAAAGCCAGGGGTGTGTGAGGATCTGTTTTATCCACCACACCCCCCCCTGCCACACACACACACACACACACACACACACACACCAAATAACTTTCTTTCAGCGTCAGTTTCGAACCGCGAACGAGGTGTCATCGCCACCGGGCGCTTTGACATGTCCCATTTGCAAGGCACATACGTGATGCAAAACCTAGGACCACAGACACCGGCATGAAAAATAACACAGACTTACAGGCCAGTTTGCCGATAGGCTGCACAACATTCACCTTTCTTCCCCTCAAGCAACTATGAAACGCGGTGTCTCTCCTATCTGTCAAAGATTTGCATGTCCCAGATCTGTATTTGACTCAGTGACACAGCTGACGGTCAGCGGAGTCGCGCACACACACACATTAAAACGTATTTAAAAAGTTAAATAAAAAAATAAAAAAGAGAGATTGAAGAGAAATGCCCGAGAAGAAGCGACACGACGTTCATTGTAAGATATATAAAGGGTTAGGTGTCAGATTGAAGCAGATCGGCTTTAATAAGAGGAAAAAGTGGGAGCACCGGAGTTGACACTGTACGCGTGGCAGTGTTTATAAGAGATCAAAACACAGCCAAGCCCAACAGAAAGACAGCGTTGTGCATGAATGGTTGGTGAATAACAAGATCAATCTATATCTATGCTGGCGGAAAAAAAATGATAAATATTTACCTATTGTTCTGAGCTTTTCTTGAAATTGGCGAAGCTTTCGTTTTCTTTCTGGAAAAGTCGCTATTGTACGGTAAAACAGACGCATAACCATGCTCTGCCTCTATTGACAAAGTAAACAAAATAAATGTTAATTTCTTGCCATGTTGCAGGGGAAATATTCTAGTGTGACTAATAGTAATTTGGAAACAGTAAAATAGAAGAACTGTCAGATTCCACACATTACGTCGTTACGGGAAAGAAACGTGATAATCATTCATCAGTGTTGTCGCTCTAAATACAGGCGATGCTGGAATAAAATAAGTTGGCCTACATACAGATAGGCCTGTATTTTAGACTATTCATTTTACACGATTGTTTACGAGTATCTATCATTATAATAGTATGTGATGTTGTTATGTCACTGGTAAACACTAGATGGCTTTTCTCATTTCCATAGGGGGAGTAGAAAAACATTCTGACAATTCTGTGTATGCATAAAATATCTATGCCTATTGCAAATTATACAGGACATGTATAAGTTACTTCAAATTCTAGGTGATAACTTAAGTTTTCTGTGACATAAGTTAGACTTCTGGATCCACTTCACCTCAATTGCCTAGTGTATTCAATTGCCCATGAAGTGACATCATAGCTGCACTATGGCAGAGCACGTAAGAACTTCACATTGCATAGAATATCTACCGTTTTCATTCTCAAATAATAAAATATGATAACAAATCCTGTCAAGTCGGCAATTTGGCATGAAATACCTCTGTCTCTTCTTTCCAAGTACTCTGCAGCCTCCAGCAGAATTAAAAGAGAATTAAGTTCCATCTTGTTTTCTTGTTATAAAAATATATAAAAGATCTATTTACACAAATGTACAAGTAATAAAAATGATGCAGTGATGGAATGGAAACTAAAACTGGTTTAGACTGATATGAGCGCCTATAATCACTTCTGAGTCTAGGAGACTCCAAACTACAGTCATATCAACAGCGCATAACTAAAACTCAGGAAGTGAGTGATCGTTCTTATGTCCAATGAGTAAACTCCAAAGGCGGGCCGTCAGTATCTGTCTTAGCAAATGATCGGGCTGAGAAACCATGAAGTACCTCCTGATTGGCCAGACAGCGTAGAAGCTACACGTTTATACCCTGGCAACAGCCCGTGGGCTCCAGCCCCTTCGCAGCTCATTGGTTTGACACCCAGATGACTGGCTGCTGATTTGCAAAGAGAAATCTTGGGCGTGTCTCAAACATTGAACTTCGCTGTTGTTTGGGTTGCCTGTTTGGATAACTCTCCCAAAACAATGTTTTGGGTCGTGGAGGAAGTCACGTTGAACATTTGTTGACTCAGAAGGTCTCGACTACATCACTTATATTCCTGATAAGTGTTACTTAGGCTAAGCAAGACCGACGTATCGGGTGTTGCAATTGTATGTTCATTTCCTGTCTATGTCATCTTGCAAGACTTCTTGTGTGCCACTTCAGGAAATGTTTTCTCACAAGCTTAGAATTCCAGAGTAGTATTGGATCTGGTTTTGTTTTTTTTCTTTACCCTTTTTTACCAACTGTCAATTTGTTTATACGTTTAGAGATTCTAAAATTAGCTGAAATATATTATATTAAAATTATGTTAAATTAAGTAGGGGGAAATTAAAAGGTCAAACATCAGAAGACAATTATTGAGAGTTACAGAACATGCTTTTTGGTCAGAAAATTACAAAATCAACTTTTAATTGAGTAGCAATTTCTAAGACAAGATGGTTTTGGCTCTTCATTCCATATAGTTTAACCGTGTGGCAATTCAGGAAAACCCATGAGAACCTAAGGCTATTTTTATTTAAAAATGGCTCATCATAAGGGCCTTGCATTTCTCAGTAAGAATACTGAGTTTGAATGTGGGTCACCCTTGAATGAATATAATACAGTTTATATTGGTAGAAGACATGGTAGGCATATGGTGTTGATGTTTTAGATTTTGGAGTTATATTCTAAGAGAAAAAGTGTGAAAGGTGAAATAAAAGCTCGTAAGGGCCGTTGTTGGTAGTCCCCTCAAGTGTGTGGGTGGGTCCTGTTGTCTGTTGTAGCAGACATTGTATTCTCAATTTTAGCAAAGCATACCCAACATTGACACAGAACATGCTCAAACATTTTCACACACCTATTTTTATAGTTACACCTATTCCTTTCAGACTGGTGTTATAAATAATAAACAAGTTCATGACTAAAAAAAAAAAAGTATGAAAATAAATGATGAAACAATGAGTGTGGAAGTGGCACAACTTAGCTAGCAGCAAAACTGACACAATGGGAAACACCAGAGATGATGAAGTTAAAGATAACATTTTCACCACGAACAATCCTTTAATTTTCAGGATTATATACGTGATGACCTTATCTACAATCACATTGAAACTGAGTGAGTTGTTGATTAGTAAAACTGCAAGGAACTTAAATGACTAAATAATTCTAGATTACTGTCATATTTCAGGCATCAGTAACCACTGATCACTTTAAATAGAAAAGTAATCTGCGGGCCAGTTTGCATTTTATAGGAATCAGCCCAACACTGCACAAAACATTCAGGGTTTATGTTTATACGGTGTATGTTTATCATACAAACCAAAGCCAATGCAGAAATCGCATTCACTTGTAAATGACAATAGGACCTAAAGAATATCAAGAGTGTTTATTTTCTTGAGCTGTGCATACACGCATGACTATTTTGACTGATATCTAAATAGTGTCAACTTTTACAGGTTTATATTTCCTACTTTGTTGAACGGGCTTTCCATGATGTGCCCAGATGCACAGGCCAGGATGATATGGATGACTCCTGTGTTGACTCCTGTTTGCTCATATTTGCTTATGAGGTAAGGCCGCTTGCCAATGAAACCATAAACAATCTCTCTGCCCATGCAATTTTAATTCACAGTGTACAGAACAGGCTTTTACCTTAGGGTAGGTGTTTTCCACCTTTGTTATCACTACTTAGACTGAACGGACAAATTGAGTTGACTTACTTATTTATGATGAGTTGGTGGCTTTTCACAATAGAATATTATCCAGTCCTTGATGACGCACAGCTGAGAGATGACACAGTATAAAAAGACCAAATTAGCCACACAACATCCTCGTTTGAAACAGTGCAGCCAGTGCAGAGTCATAATGAGAATATACAACATTCACACATACATTTCACAACAACTACGCTGTTGCGTTTTTCTCAGGCCACGTAGCCTACTTAGGAGTATTTTGGGGTAATAATAGAGAAGACATAATAGAGAAGTTATTTTTGTGGTACACTTTTTGTCATCGCACATCATGTCATCCAGCTGACATTGTTTGTTGCGTCACACGCTGTACTTTGTCAGTAAACAAAAGATAAGGGTTTTATATACTCTGACACTTGATGTTAGTGTGACTCCTACAAGTTTTGTTGAGTTGACATATTTTTAACCTTAGTGGAAATTTATGCAATAAAGATGCCTGGAGGAAAGTTGACCTCCCGTGTGCGAGGAGTCTTCATGCTTCACTGAAACGGAACAAACAGAAATGTGTCCGTGTTGACAGTGTGAGCATTTAACCTTTCAGAATGTATAATCACATTATATTACATTAATCAGAATACACTGGAATGGTGGACTTGCAAAGTAAAATCAAGTTTTGCAAAATGTATGTCCAGCTGCTTGAACTATCCAGATTTCAGTGTGAATAATAAAATAAAAAACGTATTTTAAAATTTAAATGAGACCATTGCCATCTCTCACTGTTCAGAGGGCAGATAATCATCTGTAAAGTGTGGTCTGGGCAGCCATAAAGATTACTGACAACAATATGCCTTTTTGATAGATAAAGCAAATTTGCTAAAAAAAAAAGTCCACAGACATGAGACGCCTAAGCATTGCCTTTGCCCGAGGTTAAATTTATTTTGCATATCTGTACTTATGATTGTTTAAGTTTAAGTTTATTTAGTTTATTTGACAAGGGACCACATACAAAAACATTAGTCCCACACAGGGGAAGAGATGCGTTGTATCGGATTTAGCGTTTGCTAATTTCCATCCGTCAGTCCTGTACATGTACATGTAATAAGTTTGGTTGCATTCTTGATTTATTGTTGTTGTTTTACGTTTAATTCTTAAATCTGGGACAAAATACTATTGAAGTAATTGCTCTTGAAAATATATCTCAAGCAATAATATCTTGTGCTTTATGATGCAGCTATAATATTGTCAGAAATAATCGACATGCTCTGGTGTTTTATGGCAATGCATCGAACAAATGCAATGACACAACATCCCAAAGTGCCACATTCTAAAGTGCTCAATACAATACAGACGTTCCACCGATCTTTGACACCGTAGCTTTTGGAAATAGCCTGCGTCCGTCCTGCTGCATGTTGCTATATATAGAATAATCATCTGCATGCTCCATGATCATAGTGGTTTAAACCTTTTCTTGCTCATGGCCTGAGGCCTGGCAGCCAACTGGCTGCCTCTATCCTCTATTTCTTTGTTTTTCTCTATTGTTTCATTTTACCAAGGTTCTTCCATCCCCCTGACATCTGCAGTACCCAGCAATGGTTAGACCAACACCATGTGTTGTGTCACAAGCCATCAACGGCTGGCGAACTGCGAACTGTCTCCTTTAGAAATGTAGGAAATTTAACTATGAAAAGCCTTTTTTGGATGTTCTCTAATGTGCGGTATTTATTAATACACTGCTAGGAGTCTTGTTGTTTAGTTTGTGTTAAATAGTTTCTGTTTGAAGTAAAACAGAGATAAGACCTATTGAGTGGTAAAATATAAACTATTATTACACAGCACTACATTTTGTTGGATGCAGCCTTTAAACATTTGCAAAATTATTTAATATATATTATATAATATAATATAATATACACCTCTCTGAGCAACCTTCAGTTTCAAGGATTTTTTACACATTTGCAGTGAAAAAGAAAAAAACTGTTGGCTGCCATAATGTGGTCAATTAGTCTGTTACAATATCCACCTCATAATCTTCTCACTTCCTTTTCCTCTTGTTTACTTGTGTTTCAGTGGGTGGACTGCTTGTTCTGGGATCAGATTTAATGCATGGCACACCAGCGCCCGGACAGAGAATCCAAGGAAGACTTCCAAGAGCAATCACCGAGAGCACAGTGTTGAATATTAGTAAAACTAAGGCACAATTTGATTTAACATTCAAAGGCTGAAGGGACATTCTTCCTGGTTTGGTTCAATCATATACCGTGGTCATGAACAATAAAAGGCATTGTATGAAGCTGCATGGAATTAAAATGTTATATTAGACAAAACCAGCTGTCGTGTATCAACCATTTTCTATTTTTAAACTTGACAGTTGAGAAGCAAAGAATGAACAACATCTGATTCCTTAACTGAGGGAGGCATTTCTCAAAATGATAATCCCCCAATCAAAGTCATGCTGTCGGGGCAAAACCAAAATGCTTTCAATATGTGGCTGGAAGCTGGTTCTTGTCACATGGGACTTCCCAGTCTCGCTGCATTTAAAGTTGTGTTCGTGGCTTATAAAACTGTTTTCAACATTAATTGGGCTGGAGCATTGTAGCCAACACGATCACTGTCCTGTAGGTTTCCCCGCGTGCCAAGTCTGGGAGAACCTTGTTTGCACCTCTTTGAGGGTTTTACGACCTTTTCAACATCTTTACGATATCTAAAATGCTAAGTGTGACACGGGTTGTTCTGCCCATATCAATAAGATCTGCCTGCTCAACATCCACGCAGAACCCCGTGGGTATTTAGTATTCCCAATCCGAGTGAACCCTGACAACGATAAGGCCCATTGTGCAAACGTCCTTGTGGGCTTACGGAAAACTGACCATAAAAACCGCAACTTGGCTACAGTTGTGCAGCACATGATGGAGCATTTCCTACAAGCGTGTCAAATTGGTCTCAGCATGATCGTTCCTTTACAAATCTGATGGCAGATCAGAAACGGGAGTTGGGGGACCTCTCTTATCAAGGCTGATTGTTTGTTGACCATCCTCTTCCTGTTTGCAAGTAACCGAGTCCCCTCCAAGCCATTCTTTAGGTGAAAGGTCTCTTAGTCTAAGGGACTAGGATCTGTTGCTAGTCCGCCAGCGCTTTGGTTCCCCATGTAATCAGGATTAGGTCTGTTAATCCTACTCCACTACAGTGTATCTGGAAAGAGGGCAAAAGTCCATAGACACGCTTTGTGGACATCAACAGGCCCTGGACCAGATTATTGTTGAAGAAGCAAAGGCTTTTTGGACACATATCAAGTCACACAGGCTTGATGAGGGTTAAAATAGATGCTAAAACCCCCAAGATGATAGCATAAAAGTCCATTACAAGGCTAGCGTAAAATCAGAAATCCAGTGTTCAAGGCTGCACTGCACAAAGGTCACAGTGTATTAGCATGAGAGTATACTCCTAGATAACAATGTGTTTCTCTTTACTGAACAAGAATAAGAGCCTGATTTGGCTCAACCGGGATCTCATGCTCAGTCAGCTTGTGTCCCATTGTGTCCCATGACAAGAAGGTGTTTTCGCATACGTGCCTAAAGAGGGTAACATCTGCAGTTAATGTCATGATCCAGCCGTGTGGCTGGTGTGTTTGGGGTTTTTGTTAGTTTAGTTTCCTTGTGCCCTGCGTGGCTTTTTGTTATTTAGTAGTCTTGTCTTGGTGTTCCGTGTTTTGTCATGTTTGGTGTTCAGTGTCTTGTCACAGTTCTATGTTGTCTAGGTTTTGTGGTTCTACGTCTTGTTTCTCCCATGTCAGTCTGAGTCCTCCCAGGTGTGTCTCATTGTAATCACTTCCCAGTGTATTTAGTCTTGTCTTCCCAGTCAGTCATTGTTGGGTCATTGTTTCAGGTATGTGGGTTGTCTTCTGTGCTGTTGTGTGGTTTGTAGTTTCTAGTGTTTCATGTTAGTTTTGAGTGTTATGTTATGGTTTGTTCTGTGTCCTGTGTAAGTGTAGTAGTGTGCCATGTCAGTTGTATGTTCTGGTTGTCTTGTTGGTGTGTTTCATGGTTTGCGTTTTGTCTTGCTCTGTCATGTTCTATGTTCT
>OMKK01043596.1:0-13200 GCA_900302305.1 Polymixia japonica | reverse complement strand
TCATTTCAATGTGTTCAGTTGAACAAATGAACACAAGCACCCTCTAGTGTGTAGAAAATACTACATATTTCACCTTTAACTTAACAAACTTAATCAGCTTTAATTAAGTTCATCCAGCAGTACTGATTGCATACTGTGAGATCTCATGGCATGCATATACACACATCCCTCCATCTCAGACCCTGAACCCCGATGGAGGTGGTGGTGATGACTTCCTGGACACCCTCCTAGCAGGGAGTGACTCATCGTCAGTCCCAGCATCCCCACTCTGGTCTCCCTCCCCCAGTGACAGTGGCATCAGCGAGGACCCACCATCAGATCACCTAGACAGCCCTTACCTGCCCTCCAGCCCACCTTTCCCCTTCTACACACAGTCTCTCCCCCAGACTCCAGCCCTGGTTAACAGTCCTTCTAGCAAGGCTGCTGTAAATGGCATGACACCTGATCATGTCTCCATTGATCTAGGTAAGAGGCACAGTTCCATTAGACCTAGAAAGGAAAATTGTGATGCGAAACATTTTCTACTAGCTGTATTTCACCATGCAATTTGCTGTACCATTTTTTATACTGTTTAAGAACCCAACAGCTGAGGGAACCAATTATCTCAGATATCTGTTTGATTTGGAAAGTGTACCTCCTCTCTGATGGCATGAGTCGAAACTCGAAACACTCTCTGAGTGGCTCTAACTTGATAAACATGGCCAAGATCATTCAAGTTAACGCCAATGGTCTTTTGGCAAAGTTTAACAATCTTTCCCAGCCTATTTCAGTTGATCTGAGGGCGACAAACCAAGAAATCATTGAAAAAGTTAAGATTGACTCAATAAAAGATGAATAAAACATTTTCAGGAGCGATCTGTCAACGTTAAAACCCTTCAACTTTCTCAAGAAAAACAGTCTCTGATTGGCCATTTTGCATATGGAGTCAGTGTTGGCATCAAAATTTTGTCATTTTGATCAAAGAGAACTTGGGCACAGTGCAGCCATCCATTTTGTCATCCAGGATGGTGCACGAGTACTGATATTGGCTTACTGTCTCAACAGCTATGCCATTGATGAAAGTAGGTGTCGTGACAAGAGGGTTTCGGCGAAAGTCGATAAGCATCTCTTGTGTTAGAGACATTGAGTTGACTTAGTATGAGTCATCACCATGATGATGAAATTGTCCTAGGCTGGACCACGGCCCACCTCATGGTCCAGCAGGAGGCTGACAATCACAGAATCATCAGCAAACTTGATTATGAACCTTGACTCAAACATACTCTGGCAGTCATTGGTGTAGAGTACAAATAAAAACGGCCGACAAAACGCACCTCTGGGGTGATCCTGTAGAACAGACATGGGTTCTCTGTGACCTCATGGTCAGGAAGTCGACCGGCCAACATATAGTGCCAAAGTCAACGGCAGATATTTCGGAAAGCCTGCGAGCTAGAATTTGGGGCTGCGTGCAGTGGAAAGCTGACGAGAAATCAACAAAGCATGAGCATACGTACGTCTGCTTGCCCTCCAGGTGCCCGACAACTAAATCCAGCAATGTTGCCGTGGCATCCTCTGACCCCTTCTTTGCTTGATACACGAATTGGAGTAGGTCAATTACACTCTGTGTCATGGCCAGTAAGCTCCTCTTCACGATTTGTTCAAAACCTTTCATAACTAATGAGGTAAGAGCCACGGAGCGATAATCATTCAACACCTTTGGTGACGGAACCTTGGCCACTGGAACAAACATGGATTATTTTCCATAACATGGGAACTTTATTCTGTGATAAAGAGAGCTGGAAAATAAATGTGAAAATGCCACACAAGAACAAAGCACAGTTTTTAAGCAGTCGGCTTAAACTTTTCCCTCACATTTGTCTGTTCAAGTGTTCTCCAGACGTCTATTTCATCAGTGTGAACCTGACTGCCCTCTGAAGCAACTCTAAATTCGGCCAGTTCATCACTAAAATCATGGGAATCAAATCTCAAGTAAGACTCATCAGGACTTATCAGGGTTAAACACCCCTTTTTTCTTGTCCTGAGTTCCCACCATAGATTTGATTCCCCTCCAGGTGGAGCGAGAATTGGCATTCTTAAATTCATCCTCTACCTTGTTTTGAAAACGGAGGTCTGTCTGAAGGCTACTGGATGTGTTCTGACTGTAAAGTGTTCACTCAAAGTCCCAGTTCTTTCGTCTTTCTATTTCTGAGCATTTGTGAAAGACAGAAATTGTCCAATTTCCATTCCTGGTCTGAGGCAATTGTGTTTTAGAGGCAGTGTTTTGAATAATGGTTCTTTGTCACGGTGCTTGTTCTTGACCCCAGAACATTTAAATTAAATAAACATGGTCCAAAAAACAACGGTGTTGCAGACAAAGAGCCATTTGTGATGCCCCTTTTATAAGCACAAAAGAGCTGCAGGATGCAGCCAAATTGTTTTATTCAGGAAATGTGAGCAGAAGCTTAACCTTGACCATTGACTGAGTCACATGTGCCAGCAATTTTGTGACTCATCGGCCAGTGTTTATTTTTGCTGAAAAATGGTACGATTTGCAGGTTGGGAGCCTGGTGACCTCCAAAAGAAGTTTGGGATTGCCCACTATCTCACTGCTACCCCCAATTCCCAGCTGTCCTCCAGTCATGCCTTAACAGTGAAGGATCTGTTGTTATCTAACCTTGGACAGAAGGTAAGAAGAGAGAGAGAGAGAGGGAGAGAGAGAGAGCGAGAGAGACTAGTGTAATGTTCTGTATATCTATTTCACAGCGTAGCTCCCAGAATTCCCTACAGGAGTTAGAACTTAATGACGATGAGAAGAAGCTTCTGGCTAAAGAGGGGGTCAACCTGCCCAACAAACTACCCCTGTCCAAGGTACATTAATAACACACAAATTTATGTAGTGCAGACCCCCCGAAAATACCCACCATTACCACCTCGCACACACACACACACACACACACACACACAAACACAGACATACGCACGCACACACACACACACACACAATCCTTATTTTTTCAGTTTCTTATCTCTACAACTTTTGTCTTTATTTTTGTTTTCCTATCCCCCCTTGTATATGTGCCATCTCACGGACAAGTTTGAAGAGAGGGTTTTGAAGAAGATCCGCCGGAAAATCCGCAACAAGCGTTCAGCTCAGGAAAGCCGGAAGAAGAAGAGAGAATACGTTGACAGCCTGGAGGGCAGGTGAATGTCAGCTGAACTCAACATCCTCCGTCAATATGAGATAACCCCCGTTTCCTACAACATATCTCTGTTTCTTTACCCAAACTTCCCAAACTAAGTGAGCTACTGACACAAGGACTGAGAGTTTGTCACAACTAAATACGAGTTTGCGATCTAATTTGAAGCTGTAAATACTTTTTAGCCCCTTTCACACATAGAACCCGTGAAATTGCGGGGTTAACTTTTCCGGCACCGTTAGTGACCCTTGTCATACACACAGCTGCTATCGGGGGAAAAAAATTTACATGTCGAGTGTGTTCACACGTGACATGACATGACGTTAATATTGCCGTTAAGTCCGTTCTGAATGCTTTTGTTGTGAACGTCTTTTCATTGGGGCTTACATGCATGAGAATCAAAAATAGCTAAGAGGTCACGCTGCTTAGTAACTACACAAGTGTTAGCTACGGTCATCGCCGTTACGGACGACTTCCGGAAATGTTATTAGGTCTTAAGGGGGAAGATTGCCGGTGCAGATAAGTCCTACCCTTCAAAACTCTGTGTGTACATACCCGTAATTTGTAAAATACAGAATATACCAGATTATATACCAGATGCTCTAACCTGGTACTGGCTGAAGGCTAATCATTCCAGCTTCAGACGCATTTCCACCGGACAACAAAAGATGCATTCCGAAGATGAGGCTGCCATTAAGCAGAGTCAGCGTTTGTTGGTAATTAAGCCAGTATTAAGCAGAGCGCCAACAGGCTATCATTATCAGTCGTCATTCTGCTCAGTCAGAGGTGCATAATGGGGAGGTGAGTCATACAGACTAAGAAACAAGAGAGACACGGGGGACGCTGGTGTATGATAGAATGGGGTGCAAGATAACAGCCAGCACATAAATACTGGCAAAAGAAAAATGGCAATACAATATAATGTCACAGCGTAGAATTGTTTGATGCCCACTCCCCTCTCTCTCTCTCTCTCTCTCTCTCTCTCTCTCTCTCTCTCTCTCTCTCTCCCTTGCACTCCCTCTCACTCTCTCTCTCTGCAAATCTCCCGTTTAAGTTACGCTATTTTCAGCCAATGAATATTTTCTCGTCCTCGTCGTCTGTCTTCTTTCTTTAAACTTTCTTTTAAAAAGTCCCCTTTCTACGCCCAGCTTCTTACTTGCGGTGCTCCGTCTCTTTCCCCTTCAGGATTTTGCAGTATTCCGGGCTGGATCAGACCCAAAGCAGCCAGATGTGGATGATGGAATCTGGACAAATGGAAAGAGTTAAGGGAGGAGGATAGGGTATTGAAAATAAAGAAGACAAATGAGAGATAAAGTTATGGACAAATAAAAGAGAGAGAGGACCTATTTCGAGAACTTGATCCCGGCAAAATCACTGCCCGCTGACAAGGCAAGAAATAGATCCAGACCTCAGTGCTCCTAAAACAACAACGTCTCGTGTTAAATATACAAGACACAATGTAATGTAATTGAGATTAAGAGCTTTGGAGTTGTTGCATTGTTGCATTTCTTTGAGATTCCACCCGATTAAGATCATGAAGCCCGTGTTTTGTGTGTGCAGTGGACAACGGAGACCGTCCTGAGAAAAAAGACAATATTAAATAAAAAGTGCATGTGAAAGTTACAGTTGAGAAAGAAATGGATAGCTCTTTGTATGAAATGGTGGAATCATTCTAAAGCCAACTCCAGTGCTTCAAAAGGCATTTCTTCAATATCAAGGCACAGTTCACCGACTACCGTGAACTGAACCAGAACATGAAAGCCAACGAATGCCTCATCCATATTGATTTCATTATGAGATCCAAGCAGTACATTTAGCCTCCAATCAACGACAGGCAACCCTCCACACAGGCGTCCTTTATGTTGGTGGGGGTGAAGATGTGCTTCAGCACAATATCGGCAAGTAAGAAAAAGGGCCCGCCAGCAATATGGCCTCACCAGTCTTCGTCCACCTAAAGACGACCTACCCAGCTGTAAGTGTAATCAGTTTCTTTCAGTGATGGGCCGTGCATGCAGTACAGGCAGAAAGGCGACTTTTACCTCCTGAGCGCTGAGTTGCATAAGCGGGGTTTCACAGCTGACACGTGGAGCCTGTTTGAGGCCAGCCACGGCAAGGGTGCACCTGATGGCGCAGGCGGCCTCCTGAAGAGAACAGCAGACGGACTGGCCTGCCAAGGGAAGGATATTATAGATAGCCCCCGGTTCACTTCTGAACTAGCAGGCCTCTTACACAAGAGGAATCAGCTTTGGGCCGACGCAAGGAAGTCTGGCTCGGAGGCTGACTGGCTACATTTCCGTCAACTACGAAATCGCTGTACTGCTTCCATTAAAAAAGACAAAAGCGACTATTATTTATCACAGACCGCAGTCTAAATGACCCTAGGAGATTTTGGCAAACCATAAAATGTCTCTCTGCCAACTCTTGCTCTTCAGAGCTGCCTCCTAATATTGTTGTTGACGTATTGTATTGAGATGCTTAATTGTTTTAACAAACATGTTATAGCCTCCAGGTCAGGGCACATTATCTGATGGCAAATCATCCACTTCCTCCCCCCGTCAGCCATGCCTCCAATAGCCACACTTTCTCCTTTACCCCATTCTCTGTTAGGGAGGTTTGTAAGGCCTTAAAGGACCTAGACCCTAGAAAATCGGCAGGTCCAGATAATCTCCCCCCTTACTTCTTACACCTGGCTGCAGATATTATAGCTCACTGGTTCAGCTGAACCAGTGTTGCATGTTTTTAATCTCTCTATACAAAACAATGTCATTCCCGATGTTTGGAAAACATCTGCCCGTGTTCTCCCATTATTGAAAGGTGGTGATCCCACGGTGTTGACCCAGTCCCAAGCTCTCTACTTTAGCTAAGGTCCTTGAAAGACTGGTGAATGAACAGATCAAGGAATACATGTGCTTGAACAACATTTTATCTCCTCACCAGTCTGGTTTTAGGAAGCAGCACAGTACAGTAACTGCTGCCACGAAAGTAGTAAATGATATTGTGGAAGGCTTGGAAGCAAAGAACTACTGTACTGCCCTTTTTATTGATTTGTACAAGGCATTTGATAGCGTGAACCATCACATTTTATGCCAGAGATTATCAGACATAGGCCTGTCAGACAAAGCTGTTGGTTGGTTCTCAAATTACCTCTCCAACCGTAAGCAATGTGTGCAGTTCAGTGGTTTTTCCCTTTTTTTAATGTCACTAAAGGTTTGCCACAAGGTTCGATTTTAGGACCCACCCTTTTCACTATTTATATAAATGATGCGGGTCAAAATATGAATGCATCTGCACATCTTGATGCTGATGATACTATTGTATATTGTTGTGCAAGCACTGTTGCCCTGGCTCTGAACATCTGCAGTCTGCATTTGACACTATTCAGTCACACCTGTTTCACCTCAGACTGGTGTTAATTGCAGACAAAACCAAGGCTATGTTCTTTGCTAACAAAAAGAGGGTACCAGCTGTTCTTCCCTGCATCATGTCTGTACAAGGTACCCCCATTGAAACTGTGACCACCTTCAAACATTTAGACTTCTTTTAAATTTCTTATTGATCATCTTTTAAGGAAATTGAATTAAAACTGGGCTTCTTTTTTAGGAACAAATCTTGTTTTTCTGTTAATGCTAGGAAACGGCTTGTTGCTGCCACTTTCTTGCCTCTGCTGGACTGTGGGGATGTTTTGTACATGAACGCCTCAGCTCACTCTCTTCATCTGTTGGACACTGTCTATCACGGAGCTCTGAGATTCATAACCGATTGTAAACCCCTCACACACCACTGTGCTCTGTATTCTTTAGTCAACTGGCCATCACTAGCTTTGCACTGGTATAACTTCATCTATAAATCCATCCTTGGACTGTTCCCCACCTATTTATCCACCTACATGTCACCTACAACAGTGTTGCTAACCTACCTATAACCTTCGCTCCCACTGCTTCATCACTCTCCATCCCCTCAGTCCGTACAGAGTTTGGTAAAAAGTCCTTCTCCTACTCAGCCCCCTCAACCTGGAACACGCTGCAGCAGGAACTGAAGCTGTCCACCATGATTCCCCTCAGGGATTTTAAACTGCTTTTATGAAATCTAGAGAGAGCGTCTATGGGGGTTTGCTCTTGCACTTAGTTTTTAAATCTGACTACCACTTTGGCACTTTTGCACTTATCACTTTTATGATTTGTGTTCTATTTTGTCTCTGTATTGTCCTGTAATGTCCTGTCTGTCTGTAACGTTGTGTTGTATTGCTGCTGTTGTCTTGACTCTCGTCTTGTCTTGTCTCTCTTATAGAATGAGACCACATGTCTCAATGACATTACCTGTTTAAATAAAGGTTAAATAAAATAATAATAATAATAATAATAATAATAATAATAATAATAATAATAATAATAATAATAATAAATTCCCAATGCTGAGCATTTGTTCAAAGCCTTGGTAGACACTAATACAGCAGTGAAGCTGTTCTACGTTGAGGGGCCAGTGGTGGACAAAGCCATCAAGGAAATGCCTCAAGGTCTTCCTGTTGTGCTTTCCGACATCCACCAGCTGATCACACGCAAACCAGGCAGGCTTACATACAGTGATGTCAATTGCCTTTGCTCCACCCAGCAGATTCTCGGATGTGAACGTTACCACACACAAACGTTCGACTTTGGTGTTAAATCTGCCACAAAAGACAGCCGACATGCCAACATTCACTGGGACGGAGACATCATCGGTCAACGGTGCATGCTGCAGTATGATGGGGATCTGTATCCTGGAACCATTCTCCACGTCAGTGAGACACACGCCAAGGTGAAATGCACGCACCGCATTGGAGAGAATCTGTTCTTATGGCCTAAGAGAGATGATACGTTGCGGTATCTGTTTGTCGACGTCCTCAGAGTGATTCCTGCCCCAAAGTCTGTGACAGCACGTCATGTTGAAATCTACAGGGACAGAAATGTGTAATGCATGATTGAGTTGACAGTCCTGATGTCAGGCCTGGTGAAGCGGCACACTCAGTAATCATTCAATTCACATGTAATTCTGCTGTCAAATGCCGTGTTTTCACCTCAATCTGTGCCCAATTCTACTGTTTGGTTGTGTGCCTCAAGTTTTCTTGGTGCTCCTGAATTGATCTGTATTACTGCCTTGCCAGTATTTGTTTTGCCTGATTTATTGTTTGCTCTCAGAAGCCCTGTTGGTCTTTGTTTTGTGCCGTTTCTTGGCTAGCCTTGTTGGTTCTTTTGTGTTTGAAGTTTTTGCTCCTCGCAGCAGTTTTATTTTGTCTGTTTTTTTCCCTCGCTGTTGCAAGAGTTCTCAGTTTGTGCTTTCCGCACCACAGAAACCCTGACATCTGAACAGTCCAACTTCTGGACCTTCTGCGTTTAAGCCCACATTTTCTATAGGGTTCAACCTAACTGACTGACTGACAATTAAATTGGATCAAATTTGAACTGAAGTAATGTTTACAGCTAAGAAGTAACTGTTGCATGGTTGTTTCCTACACCTTACCCATGTTTACAATACACTGAAGCATCTTAGTACAGTTAGTTCACTTTGTTTGAAATGTAAAGGACACCTGAAGAGAGGAGTGATGATTGTATAAATGTTTTACATTTATTTAGAGTTTCAAATTGTACACTTTTTGTTGGTAACATAGTTGACAACTTAATCAGTTAATGTGTCTGTTTTTCAAATCTGAAACCATGGTTTATTCTTGGCAAGTAGTAAATACATTACATTTGAAGGGTTATAAGGATAAAACATTGATCATAAGAAAACGATAGTAAGAGAACGATAGTTTCCACTCTTTTACCAATTTTAAATGTACTCGCAATTTGATATTCACTCATTTATTTTAAACTGAGAAATGGAGAAATAAAAAGAAATGGAGGCAAGAAAGACAGCAGCGTAGCATGAAAGGCAACCTACGTTGGTCACGTCACCATAGGGTGTTATTTTCTTTCTGTCCATTAGGTGGAAGCATTTAGCAAGAAATACACGTCAGAGGCTTTGTGCACTTCTCTCATTGGAATGTCATTTTTTCAAAACAATACGTCAAACTGTCAAAACTACAACAATGTTCGAAAAAAGGTTAATTCCATGAGCAAATTATACATTTCATATCAAAACATAGTACACATGCACAGCACTTTGTCACTTACACATTGGCCCAGAAACTACAGTTACCAATACTATGGTGGACCTTTTTGTTAAGTGGAGGATAAAATTAGTCTGCAGTAGATAGTATGTTTGTTTTATTTTGCATACCAAACAGCACGGAACCTGTGTTTTATTGTTGTTGTTTTTTTACAACATTTTGTAAGGTGACACCACACAATAACAAACAAGACAAATAGAACAAAAAAGGTCTTAGTGTGCTTTAGCTTATACACGTCAATGTGATTCCACTTATTGCCCTCACAAAACACACAAAACACACAAAACAAGGTAGTAATGGAAACTACAAGCACAACAATAGAAATTTTGCGATAGGATGAGGAAACAAATCATCACAATACATCAACTGAACTTACTTTGTAGTCTACCCTCTCATCTTCATTTGGCCATATGTTATTATCATCATCATGAGTGCTACACAGAGGAAAGAATACTGTGTCTGGCATCCAGCATTTATTGCATGAATGAGGGACATTTCTTTCCACCTCTATGTGGAAAATAATTCCTCAATAGGGGTTGAGGAGTGTAGAGTAAGGAGGTAGGAACAGTGACGTCGTGCCTGTGGGCTGCAAACCAAGTCTGTGACCATACAGGTGTGGTGAAACGCTACATTGTCCCATAAAATGGCAAAAGTTGGCCTATTCGACCTCACCGGCCCTCTCTCCTCTAGAACTAGTCTTGAGTAACTATGGTCCAACTAGGGGTATATGTTGAGATGTTGGCTCTTGGTCTTCCTCTCTGGGCTCTTCCGCTGTGCATGCCTACCCCTCATCCTCTTAGGACTGGGTCCTCGCCGGGTCTCACCTCTTCCTCTTCACAAATTAACATCCCAGAGGTACATTTCCAGTTTTACTCAATTGGTTTAAACGCAATCCTCGAATGACAAAGTGTTCGAAACAGTGTGTGAAATACCCCACACCATTTACTCATTTGTTCACTGCACTTATGCCATTTGTCATCATCAACGTGAAGCACATTATGCAAACATGTAAATCATTGTCTACAATTTGCCCAATAATCAAATGAGTAAGTCTTGCTGATCAAAATGGATTGCATTATTTTTCTGTTGAATGATGTCACTCTAACATGCATTTACACATATGTTCATTGTGCAAATACTTGAATAGAAGATACACGCGTTACTTGAAATACGGTGTTCTGTTCTGGTGTTGTTGTAGTGTAAAATAAATTGACAATACTGGTGAAATGGATGAAATGCTGTGGGTGAACATAGATGAGAGACAAGCTGGCCAGCGAGATGGTGGATTGAATTTACATCTTGAGTAAGTCTTCAATAAAATCCTTTGGGGGCAAAAACAACCACAAAAATCAATCCCAAAATCCCAAACCCAAAACATGTCATTTTCATATTTCCCCCCGAGGATTGGAGACTAGCGGTCAGCAAGTACCACTATAACAAAGCAATTCATGAGATTTTGTTCAGAACCGGCATGATAGGAAAATATAGGGAAATGAGGTCCATATTGAAAATGGCTGGAATTATTGTTTAAATAACAGAGATTTTACGTGACTCTGTGGTTGATGAGGTTTCTCAAAGACTGTGTGATATCATGTGAAAGAGATGAAACTGTATCTATAAATATAACCCTAATTTGAATACAGTTAATGAGAAAGGCGCTCAGAGAGACACTACACACACATTTGAGCCAGATCAGATAAGCCAGATCACAGTTATGGTCAGACAGACACACACCAAGGCAAAATCAATACCCTCATTTGCATGCTTGCACGCACACGTGTGTGTAATAACGATTATAGCCTTTAAAGGGATCTCCGTCGTAAAGTCCTAGCTTTACATATAAACTTGGCAACATTCAGGTTATTCATGTATCTGAATCATTTTGGTGTCAAGAGGCAACACCAGTCCCAAAACTAGTACCAAGAACTCAAGCACACTCAAGAGGTCACTTTGCAGTTTATTACGATAAATCTCTTTTTTTTTTTTATACGTCCATACAGAAATAGCGACATAATATCAGCTTGTGTAAACAACTTTGGACAGAAGCATCAATCAAACCCATAAAATATAAACAAAGTAACAACACTGGCTACTCTAAAGGATGGATAAATTACAAGGTGAATGTAAACCGTTTTTCCAAACATCATCTCTGTCCTGTCACCTTGTTGGCAGAGAAGCGGGGCAAATGTCACCAGGCAGGCAGTTCCAAACCATCACCACAAAAATAAGACGGAGGATAGGGGCTCTGCATAGAGGCTTCATAACTATTCATAACCCTGTCATAAACACAGTAGCATTCATAAATGACTTTACAACTAATGGAGATGAATATGTGAACTGATCACAGCATATATTAAGGCATTCTTGAAGGTTTCAGTGCAGAGCCCCTATTCTACTGGGCTGCTGGTCAGTTCCTGAAAGATTGAACTCTGATAGGTTCATTAATACCATAGAAATTAACACCCAAGAGATGGTTAAATCGAACATATTAATGCTAAATCTGTCTCGGATTCAGGAATTGTTTGCTTGTAGTTAGAGATGATAAACAAACAACATACCAGCCATTTGCACAATCACCAAAATACATAGAAGCTTTTTTGACAGCAAACATTTGGCAGTGTTCATTGGTATTCATGATAACTATTGACGTTGTAACTATTGAGTAAACTACACTAAGATAAAATAAACTAATCAAGGGTTTTATACTGTATATATTATTTCATAAATTATGAGGAATCCTTAGAAAAATATTTCATTTAATGCAGCATTGTACTTATACAAAGTTAATCAGATTGCACAAGAAGTAGGATAGTCTGTCGATGTTGTTTTTCAGTTTGATTATACAGCCTCAACGACTGAAAAACCTTTCAACGCTCTCTCTGTCATTCATTATTACCAGACCAAATGACTATTGGCTGGTTATGGTTTTCTGTGTTTTATAACATGTTGGTACAATGTATTGTTTTATCTGCATGCTCTTATAGTTTCTTATCAGTCATAAATATATATGTATCCCCTCATCTGTAGTGCAGAATGCAATTCTAAAACTCTCTTAAGTTTTGTTGACACCCTGAGAATAAGTCATTTGTCAACACAGTTCAAAGTTTGCCAATAGTTGGTCAATTTACTTTTTTGTTTGATACTTAGTTTTAATCTACTATGCTGATCCTAATTTAATTAAATTATTTCAATATACTGTATATCAATTTTTCTCTAAAGTGAAAAAGTGAATGTGTCCTAATTTAATGAAATTATTTCAGATTTTCATGATCGATTTTCCTCTAAAGTGAAAAAGTGAATGTATCCTACCATCGTAGAAAACATTGCAGATAAGATGATACATGAAATATGGTAAAATATAAATAAAACCTTGGGATGTTTGAGTTGGAAAGTGGAGATTTTAGATGTCAAGTGTCTTCAAAACCATATTACAATCATTGTCTTCTTATATATACGTAGATGATATATAGATACAATTACAAAACATATTCTAAGGGTGGCATGCTTGGGCAGGCAGTGAAGAGAAGAGAGACCAGTCCGTCCCCAAAACCCCTCTTTTCCTTAAACTCCTTTCGTATAGTCCAAAGACTTATCACGTAACTCCAGAGATACAGTATGTAGAAGGTAGGCTCTGATCGCTAAACTATATGGAGCACTCAATCCATGTTTTCAATCACATATGGACGGCTCGTGGACAAAATAGATGGCATTTTGTGTTAAAGTGCCTGAATGAATGAATGAACAGCCTCAGGAATATGAAGGTAAGGATATCAGAAATGCAGCATTTTAGGAACAGAACAGAATTGACTGGAAGAGTCCCCTCGTCCTCCTCAACCCTTCCTCTGGCCTCTCCTCTCTTCTCTCTACTCCTCCCTCTTT
>OMKK01043587.1:12915-22981 GCA_900302305.1 Polymixia japonica | reverse complement strand
TCTCAGCACATTTGGATATAGTCAGGAGGAGGACTTTTTCAGTGTTTGTGTGAGAAGTATTGGAGGAGGAAGGAGAAGATTCAGTCCAGACGGCCCACTGTTAAAGTGGCAATCTCAAAGATCTCCGTTTCGATCTCGTTGGCGGCACCTTTAGCGAAAAGCCACCACAGACACCCGGTTCTTAATACTCATAATACTGCAAATGCAAGGACTTTCATCAGTGGACCAGAGGCTCAGTCACCATTGTGTTACCTCATTATAGATAGATAGTGACTTAACAAACATTTATTTAATTGAAAATCTTCTGAGATCTTCCAGATTGCTATGGAAGCATATTGCTTTCACACCAGAAAAAGAAAAACTAATCAGTATCACGTTATAACGTGAAAGGTTTATTGTTATAACAACATATTTTCACGTTATAACAACAATTATTATTATAACACACAAACTTATCACGTTTCACGTTATAACAAGATAACTTATTGTTAGAATAATATAAGATAACTTATATAAACATATTAACTTGTTATATATAACAGTGTTTGGAAAATAGATAAATTGAGGACTATGGCTCATTTACAGTCCCGTGCTCGCCCCGGGAAGCCTCTGTCAGGCTGCCTTCCTCCGGTTCCCCCTAACCCAAGTGCTTCTCATCATCTCCTCCCATCCTCTCCCTTCTTCTTCTTCTCTCCCCCCTTTCAGCGCCCACTGCTAGGCAGACTGCGCCTGCTGTCTGCGGAGCTCCTGGAATCTCACGGTGTTCCGATCCGGGACCCCTCCGCGTTCCGGTTCCTGTGGGTGGTGGACTTCCCGCTCTTCCTGCCCAAAGACGAGGAACCCGGACAGCTGGAGTCAGCGCATCACCCGTTCACTGCTCCAGTACCCGAGGATACGGAATTACTCTACACAGAACCACACAAGGTTAGTTATAAGGAGCGTCTTTATTTGTTTTATTATAATATATTATTTCATTTTTATATTATTTCATTTTCATGGCAAAGATTATTTTTTCATCTATAAAATTTGTTTTTGTAAAAGTTCTTTGCCTACAAATGATTATTCATGCAGTTTGTCTCGTCTGCACTATGTGGGATAGTGTTTTGTTTAGTTCTGCTCCTAGTGGGTCGAGCCCGTATTGTCTAACTGTTTTGTAATATGTCAGCACCACTTAGCACCAGGCCTAATTCCGTGACCAATTACGACAAACAGGCCTCATGCATATTGTTCAAACCTCTAAAGGTTAGAGAAATGGGTTAGTTGATTGGCAAACTAGTTGTAGCACCCAGATGCAAACACTCGGCCTGCTTTTCTAAATAATGGTAGAAAAAGTAAAAGAAAAAAGCCTTCAGGCCGTGTACTCCCATTTGCAGGTGCGTGGGCAGCATTATGACTTGGTGTTAAATGGCTGTGAGATTGGAGGAGGCTCCATCCGCATTCACAAGGCCTCAGAACAGCTGCACGTCCTGAAGAATATCCTCAAGGTCAGTGATGTTTTAATGTCAAGAACTTAATTTAGCTTTTTTTTTTAAACTGTGTGTCAGGACCCAAAGTCGCTGGTCTTTCTGGTGCGACCCCACATGAGAAGACTAGCAGTATGTTGTCTTTAGTCCCAGGATGGGACTACATTTCAAAAATCTGAATCTGGGAATCCTTGAACAGTGGTCGACATTTCTTCCATGGTCCATGTCAGGGGAGCCCAAAGCAAAATTGGTCAGAGGGTTGTCTTCTGTTATTGAACCCATATTGAACCCTTAGGACAACCAATAGGGGGGGTTAATGAAATCCTCACTACAGGGGCCTCTTGAGATGCTAGATTATCAGCCCATAGACAGATGCTCTCTCTCTCTCTGCTGTGTGTATAGATGCATCCAACCTTCCCTGATTCCTAGATAAAGTTCAATCATGTCTTTCTAAAAGGAATTGACTTTGTATTCTCTGACAGTTATTTTCCATTAAGGCTGAGGATATGAGAGCACACTCACTATTAGTACTGCAATCATAGACCCTGCCCCTAGTAAACAAATGATAAGGATATTCAATCATCTAGGGAGGCAGGCGCACACGCACACACGCACACACACACACACACACACACACACTAGTAGAGTTTAAGATCTGCATTTGGTGCTCTCACAACACAGATTATTTTAATAAATACATTACAGAATCAGGCATCCCATTTTAACTTTTACAACTGATACCTACAATAATAAGATATTTAACAACTTGACAGTTGTCAACATTATAACTATATTGTATTGCATGTTATTTATAGGCTATAGTGGATACTTTCTGATGACGGATTATTTTCTTCTGAGAAAAATTCCAGATTTTTTAAGTTTTCACCATATCTTTGAAGCTAATTGACTATCATTACTGGTTTTATTATGGGTACGTTCCAGGAGGATCCTTCCCTTCTCACTCACCTGTTGGAGGCTCTGGACTCGGGAGCACCCCCACATGGAGGCATTGCTCTGGGTGAGGTTATCCAACAAAAGCAATCATGAGCTTCATAAAACTGTTCATTTACTATGGAGGCCAATTAGCACATTTTCTTTTGTTTGAATATTATACCTTCACTTTTTATTTCTTTTTACTTTCATTTTTATTTCTTTTCTTTTTTTTCATTTTGATCAGATAAAGTACAATGTTAAACTAAAAGAATCCTACATGATAATTTAAAAAAAATATTTTGTAGTTGAAAAAACTAACGAATCAAGGACTATCCTCACTTTTGCATTAACTGTACACAATATTCAAACCCCTTGCCATGTAAAGGGGGTTATTTACTATATTTATTTAGATTTATACTTGGATGAAATATTTTGGTGTTGACAAAAATATATTTAAAATCGATCTAAGGGTCAATTTTCTATAAACTATTTTTCATGCGTTACTAAGAAATACCTGCAGTTCCTCTTTATGTACTAAATATATGTAAGACCTTAACCACAGCATACTGAAAAAAAAAATTTCATTAATGTTAAATATGATGTAAAGACAGTATATTTATTAATGATCAATATTTTATGTTTAATATATTCATAAATTATATTTATTAATTTATTACACTCCCATCCACCATTTTCCAGGTTTGGACCGACTGGTCTCCATCATGGTCAGGGCTCCCAGCATCCGTGACGTCATTGCCTTCCCCAAGTCCTTTCGGGGTCATGACCTTATGAGCCAGGCACCCGACTACGTGTCAGATGAGGAACTGAAGCCCTACCACATATCTGTTAATTGGCCAACAGAGAGTAAAAGAGAAGAAGGAGTAGGTGACAAAGAGATGGCCATGACAGAGGGGGTGTTGAAGCCTTCTCAGGCCTCTGTCACCTGGACAACAGATAAAAAAGGATGAAGATTCGAAACGGGAGGATATGAGCAGACAGCAGTCACATCTGACTGCGTGTTTACATAGGAACTGAAGTCTTTGCACATCTTTGGACGAAGAGTGGGAGGACAGAGAATACATGGACATATTAGAAACATGGAGAGGGAGAAGATGTTTTGGTTGCATGTCAATACTGTTACCTATAAATGGGTGGACTGGAGTCAAAATAAAAAGTAGACAGAAGACATGGAGACAGCCATAAGATGTGTACCTTGTTAAAATTTAAGAACATCACACCTCTTGTGACTGGCTTAAGAAAGACAAAAAAGTGACTTGGAGGATCCATGTCATGGATGATGGGGGAAAAAAAAAACCTAATGGCTATGACCTCACCAACCATTTGAAAATTATTTTAATCATACTGGCAAGAAATCCATTGCCTTATAAGACAAACGGTTTGAACTAGGCATTAACGATTTCTGAAGGCAGGGAAACAGAAATGACCCTGTGAAACAAAAACGAGAGCCCAGGTCATGTGACTCTGAAAAGGAGTTACGCAAGTTGAACAATAGAAGTGTATTGTGTCTTCTTCACAATACTAGCCTAATGCTCAACATTATTAAGAACAATGATTCAGTGATTAAATAAATAATTATATCTACATTTATACAGCAGTTTCTAAAATAAAGTTACCAAGTGTTGTAAAGCTGCATAGTGTCAACATGATTGTAGTCGGCAGTTTTTGCTTTTTTTTTAATTACTATTTACTATGCTAATGACAATTTACCAGGATTTCTATACATGTAATTGGACCCCTTCACAGCACTTTGAGCTTACTAAAAGTTACCCTTCGAAGGGTATTCTGATTGGGCTGTTTTGATGGTTCCTGTGCCAGTTTCCCTTGCCTTCAAGAGCCATTAACCTTATTGTGAAAGAAATTGAACGATAGACTTTTGAATGAGAAAGATACCCACACACTGGATGCTGCTTTGGCGATTTATTCACCAACATTTCAACTATAGCAGAAGAGTGCATGAAGAACCATCCACTGCACATTACGATTACAAGTATCAAGTGTTTCTTTTCATTCATTTTCCATTACGATTCTATTTATAGCATCACTGAAGTTTAAATACTGTAGTAGCTTACATCATGAGTACTATTTTCCACTATCGTTCACTCCCTCCCCCCTGAACCTGCTTGGGTTTTAAGCATGTCCTGCAATTAGCTTCTGGTCGCCATCACAAGCTAGATCACCCCTCAAATTCACCAGAGCAGCACATATACGTAGAATCTTATCTACCTTTGGGACCAGGGTAATTGGCACCACCTGTGACAACATTTTAAACACTTAAGCGTCCAATAGCCTTCTCTACATACATTCTAACATTTGCAATCCTTCTAGTGGAAGTTACCTGTTCCTTGCTAAGTTGCACACCTTTTTTTATAAAGGCGGGTATAACTAAATTAATTTTCCTTTCAAACAGTATGTCTCCAATTGTAAAACCATGGTCAGCCATAACCTCGTCGCCTGGGCACAAGTATTCTAGGATCCCAGAGTCCATAGTAATGAACTTGTCACTGCATCGTCCACCATATGCTGCAGAGATGAACATTATCAGTCCACATGGAGCTATACTTACAAGGTACTTTATGGTATTATGAGAGTAGTAATGGCGATAAGACTCTCCTCTTGAATCTAGGCTTTTTGGTTTTTGTAATAGGCTCTCGCTACAATCTAAAATGCATGTTGTTTTGGGGTAGTGAGTTTTAAAAGCTGCTGGCATAGTTGCCTGAATGGTTTCCCTAGGAAGCCATGGGATAAGATCTCTTGTAACCTCCTCCAATTTGTCTATCCAATAAGATATAATCTTACTTGTCATGCTCTCAGATATAAAGAAACGTCTACTCAGATCACCTATCATAAGATTCAATCTCAACTTCATCAATGTTAGCAGTACTTCGTCTCTTACAGCCATTGTAAAAGCACCAGCAAACACGTCAAGTGTTGAAACAAGAGTGTTAAATGTTTTAAGTGGAATTCCAGTATAACAATGAATCGGAATAATTTTGAAGAATCTGAAGTGCCACATTGCACTGAGTTGCTTGATGATGGACCTCTTTACTGTTGGTTGGCTGCTTCGCATAACCGTGATGCAGTAATGCAGGGTCTTCCCACTGTGTCTGAACAGAGCGCATTGAGGTAGCTCTCTTGATGGTTGTGTCAGATGGGTAAGAGTCCACACTGCAATCTAGGTAAACAATGGAAAATAAGCCAAGTAAGCATTACTAAGGTCATGCTCTACTACATAGGTAGCAGGTGACTAAGTAGGTAGCTAAATTGCCTATACCAAAGGTAATACTTGGATATCTGACTAATTTAGATAATCCATCCTCTCTGGCCAAGTTACCTGGTTAGTTTTGCATAATGCTAGCTAGAAGCTATTGATTAAAAAGCCAGTCAATGCATAAACTTACGAGGCTCTTGTGCTGTGGAGGGTTGCATCTCATTCAAACAGTGAGTCTCCAGGGTTGTGTCTGAAGAGGAGGGGCAGTCCACACTGCAATCTAGGTAAACAATGGAAAAAACAAATTGGGTACACTTAGCTAGCTAGCAAGTGTAACAGTGTAAAAAGAGGTTAAATCCCTGCAAACATGCAGAAGAACGGCATACAATTGTTCATTCAAATAAAGCTAGCCAGTCGCCAGGGTACATGAGTACTACTTAGCTATATGCTAGCTGTATAGATGTAACAGTAGTTACACTGAGTTTGCCATTGTATCATAAATGTATAATAGGATGGCATGTAATTTCTATTCCCCTTGTATTTATCGTTTTTTATTTTACATGAGGAAATAATATATAGGCCTATGTAACACTTTATTCAAATTATCACTATATATCACATGGAGAATGCTGTGGGAGAAAGAGCTTAACCCCTTGATGTATGCCAGCATCCAACACATCCAGAATAAAGAGGTCACACTAGCTAGTTACTTACCAGGCTCTTCGTACTGTGCTTTAACCTGGCATCTGGTTGGCCATCGCCTCTTCGTAACTGGTGGTTGTTCATAGCCCAGGAATAACTCCGGATTTGGGTGCAGCTCTGTTGGTTTGCGATCAAAAAAATGAAAAGAACAAACATATACCCTCTTCGGTATTTTGTCTTGTCTCTGGGCATTGAATGTAGCATGTAGGGTGCTGGACAATGACAAGATGTGCATGTTTTCTTGTGCTCAATACAGGTTCCATTCATGAAATCTTTCATTTTTTGGGAGTTGTTTGCGCACCCCCGAACAGCACATGTTGAACCCGACGACATTGTGCACAACCATTAATGTAAACAATATGTTGAGGCGACCGGAAGTTAGCAACCGGTGACTCTTCTTCTTCTTCTTCTTTTTCTCCTTCTCCTTCTTCTTCTTCTTCTTCTTCTTCTTCTTCTTCTTCTTCTCTATTACCGCGACCTACTGAAGAGGAGTATGATTCAGGGCAACTAATTCTCCATCTAAAGGACCACTCTTGAAGTTTGTTTATTGACTCTTGTAACTTTATTAGTTACAATATATTGAACATTTTCCCTCTTTTCCATAAAGCACCATCATCACCAAAAAGAGATCTACCAATATCGGCACCTGCATTTGAATATACATCATCAATCATAATTGAAAATAACAATGGACTTATCACACTTCCCAACGTGATGTCTTGATGACATACTTGTACCTATTCTCACTTGTGTCTGTCTCCCAAAGAGAAAATCTTTAATCCATTTGAACATTTGTCCTCCTACACCAATTTTATCTAGTTTAATTAATAAACCTTTCCACATTATATCAGAGGCCTTCTCAACATCAAAACACACTGCTACTACAGACTCCTTATTAATCTGAGCCTTCCTAATTTCAGATTGTAGGCAGACTACAGAGCCCATTGTTCCCCTTCCTTTTGAAATCCACTTTGACTCTGATACAAGTAAATGATAGCTCAGTTATCATTCTTTCCACAATCTTCCTCTTATGAGAGGTTAAAGCTATTGGTCTATAATTGTTTGGTACAGTTGGATCTTTTCCTGGTTTTCCTATTGGGACAATCACTGCTTCTTTCCATGTTTGAGGTAATTTTCCTTCCTGAACATAATTAACTCAGTGTATTATCTCTACACACAAATCTTTGGAATTTATAACAAGGGCAGAGGAACAAATAGTCTTACATTATACTTCATAAAACCAACTGTCACACTCTCCGGCAACATAGTATCTTTAAAATCTAGACAAACTGAGAGACTATCAATTTTCCGTTCTTCAACCTCCTAACCACCCCTCCCCTCAAATTGGCAATCAATTCTTCCAGATCATCATCAACCGGAATACCCGATATTACTCCTCTTACACAAGGCCATCCACCATCTACTTTACTTCTGATCACTTCTTTCTTACAGACATATTTCACCTTTAGTGATTTTGCTTTCTGCGCAACATCTTTACATTTCATAAGCAAAGTTCTATCTCTCAGTACCTTTGTCATCTCGATGTCACCTGTTGTCTTTCTCAAACCATTTGTCAGGACCACTGGACTCACACTAGCGATATTACTACCTTCTTTAAAATGTATTATCACTTAGAATTCCTCATTCTTTTTCCTCCTAATTGCTTATATAACATATATACTATATTTTAATGGTGTTGTATGCTGTCCCCAATATTATCTCCCCAAACTGTTTTAATCAGGCATGCTTAGTAATAATTATTATTATCTATTATTATCATCACATAAAATCAATGACGTAGCCTACATTGGAGCTGTGATATTTCTAATGCATGGACTTTCATATACAGTAAATGACAAATGTCACCTAGGCTACAGATCTACAAAGCTTGTCTTGCTAACATTTTTTTCTTTTTACTTCATTGTTCAAATGCATTTTAAGTTGATTGCAGTACTACAGTGTCATGAAATAAACTATATGTCCTAAAATCTGTAACTATCCTTAAATGCACTATATTCATTTTCATATTCTCTGAGCTTCTCTCTGTTTACATCTGTATACATGTAGTTTGTTATTTGTATATGTACAGCATGTCTGGGTGTATTTGTATGTGTATTCTGTTTATTTATCAGTATTTCCTATATACTTGTATATACTTGTTTACTGACCACATCGGTTTCCTTTTATATGGTATTTGTCATATATATCTGTATTTTATTTGTGTGTATGCATTCTGTGTCATGTCATCTACTTTTCTACAGGCAAGATTTAATTTATTTTTATAACAACCTTCTATGCCTTCTATTTTTATACCCCTTCTATGCCTGCTCTACGTGCCTCCTGTAATTACCCCCCGGGGATAAATAAAGTTCTTTGAATCTTGAATCAACTCTCTCAGCTGAACATCTTGAGCATCTTTATCATCCTCCAACAAGACAGTCCCAACAAGGCAGTGTTCATAGTAATACTTGGAGCTCGCACCACGGAGCACAAGTCTTTACTGAACACTGGTCCCCTATTGGAACAGCCCATTCATCCAAGACCTCTTTCCCTCTTTGTATATAGTTTCACTACTGTTTATGCAAATTGATTTGTTAAATGCACAGTTGGAATTTTTGATGTTTGAGTTTGTTTTTATGGAACAAAAAAATAAATATTTAACATGCACTTGTTATTTATTGCATACCAAAAATATGCACATGTTTTTGCGAGTCTGCAAGTTTTTGCATGTTTTTATTTGTACTGGCCTTGTCTGGGTTCGTCTTGTCCTCGTCTGGTCTTGTGTTCCCACTCTGAGCCTGCACCTTGCCGTGGTGAGTGGGCTTTAAACCAAGACAGGCTTTTATGTTTATTATCTGCTTGAGTAATGAACCTTAGATATCTCATGCCATCTCTTATTGCAGAAATAAAGAATAATCACAAAGAACCAATCAACAGATATAGGTAAAAGTGGCCCATCTGTTTATTCCAGTTGAAATTGAAATGTCTGCACACTGGATGTCAGCTTCCTTCACTTTATTACAACCAATATTTTGTAAAGCAATAACGGTGTGATTGCCTGACAAGAGCCTTGTTAGTAAAGAAAAGACATGACAAATCCAGGGGAAGAACATTCTTTTTTTCATTTGTTCCAGATATTCTATTGGACCCCTGGCTTAGTAACAAAGCATTACTGTCAAGTTAATGGATAACTCACTATTTTGGGCTTTAGCTTGGGCTTGCACATATTCTGTCTTGAATGCAGCTAGATTATTGTGCTGATGTAAGGTTGCCAATCTTAGTATGGAATATTTTTAGATCTGTTTTTATGCCCTATGACTGTGCCTATGGTGTCTTTATTTCATTGATACAGCAACAATTTGTTTACATTTCTGTGTGAAAGTACAAGTGGAGGTGATCTAGTACATACAGTATATACAACGTTACCTGTAGAATACATGTGAAGCAGGCTAAAATCAAGGCTAATATAGTTAGCTTGCTGTCTATATAGATCCATGTCATGAACAAGCACAGAAAACACACCTAATCCCAAACCTATGTTTTCGGTTATCAGTTCTTATCTTTACATATTAAATACTGATGGGCTACTCATACAAAATTCTTCATATCTTAATAAAAGCAAAGCCGGACTGTACAAACAGAGGAAGCAGGGTGCTCGTTCCCGATGCAGAGCTCAGAGACCCATGCTTTGCACATACCCTGAGGTGACGTCACACACAAAAAACAAGGTTTTATAAGG